>JALGBA010001908.1:40000-159705 GCA_023970755.1 Azemiops feae | reverse complement strand
TCTGAAATGGTATAGGGTTTCCTGCTGAGCAGGGGGTTGGACTAGATGACCTCCAAGGTCCCTTCCAACTTTATTATTATTATTATTATTATTATTATTATTATTATTATTATTATTATTATTATTATTATTATTATTATTATTATTATTATTATTATTATTATTATTATTATTATTATTATTATTATTAAATGAAATAGGTTTTCAAGAAAAGATTGGATAACATTTCTCCAGGGTGGTATAAAGCCTCCTGCCTTGGATGGCTGGATGGACTAGAAGACCTCCAAGGTTCCTTCCATACCTACAATTCTATGTTTCTATGAGAATAAAATAGAAGAGGAAAGTCAAGTTCAAGTCAAACACAATAAAGCAGAGAAGGAAAATGTAAAAAAGATGTTGAGACTCTAGAAAGAGTGCAGAGAAGAGCAACAAAGAGGATCAGGGGACTGGAGGCTAAAGCATATAAGGAACGGTTGCTGGAATTGGGGATGTCTAGTTTAATGAAGAGAAGGACGAGGGGTGACATGATAGCAGCCTTCCACTATCTCAGGGGCTGCCCCAAAGAAGAGGGAGTCAAGCTATTCTCCAAAGGACCTGAAGGCAGGACAAGAAGCAACGGAGGGAAACTCACCAAGGAGAGAAGCAACCTAGAACTAAGGAGAAACTTCCTGACAGTTAGAACAATTAACCAGTGGAACAACCTGCCTCCAGAAGTGGTGAATGCTCCAACACTGGAAGTTTTTAAGAAGAGTCTGGACAGCCATTTGTCTAAAATGGTATAGGGTTTCCTGCCTGAGCAGGGGGTTGGACTAGATGACCTCCAAGGTCCCTTCCAACTTTATTATTATTATTATTACTTCTCATTTTCTCTTTACGCTCTTGCTGATACATCTAAAAATAGTGCTGGCCTTTTTAGCAGCTGCATCCCAGGCCTGGCTCAGCTTCAGCCCCTGATTAAGAAGGACACCCAATCCCTTTCCCACGTCCGGCTGCCAAGTCATGTTTTCCCATCCTAGACTCATGCTTTGCATTTCTCTCTCTCTAGATGCAGGACTTGATTTTTCTTGGGTTTGTTTCAGATCAGCCTTAAGTCTGTCTCGTAATTTGAACCTTCTGTGTCCCTTCTAGAAGGGTTAATCATCCCTCCTAACCTTGCGTCATCTGCAGATTTAGTGTCTCCTCCGTCACATCAAAGTCCTTCAAAAAAAAAAAAAAGTATTGAACAGTCCAGGGCCAGGATGGAGCCCTGTGGATTATAGCAGTCTTCCAATAGTTGAGGGGCTTCCCCAAAGAAGTGGGGGGGTCAACCTCTTCTCCAAGGCGCCTGAGGGCAGGACAAGAAGCAACGGATGGAAGCTCATCAAGGAGAGAAGCAACCTGGAACGAAGGAGGGATTTCCTGATAGAACGATCAATCAATGGAAGTTGTGGAGTCTCCGGAAGTTGTGGAGCTTTTAAAGAAGAGAGTGGACCACCATTTGTCTGAAATGGTGGAGGGTCTCCTATTTGAGCAAAGGGTTGGACTAGAAGACCTCCAGGGTCCCTTCCAACCCTGTAATTCTGTTGTTCCCTCTAGACTAATGTGCAGTCAGAGTGATAGTTTTTGATCTGATCTGAATTCACTTAGGACATCCTTATAGATCCATCTCACAGCTGTATCATCTAACTCAGGGGTCTTCAAACTTGGCCCTTTGATGACTTGTGGACTTCAACTCCCAGAATTCCTCAGCCAGGCACGCGTGCCTGGCTGAGGAATTCTGGGAGTTGAAGTCCACAAGTCATCAAAGGGCCAAGTTTGAAGACCCCTGATCTAACTCGTATTTATCCTTTTACTATAGTAATGAAAATTAGTTTTCTCTCGATCTGATGGATCCAATTGGCCTGATCCAGTTTTAGACCAGCTCTTCTTCTGCTCTTCCCTAAGTTCTCTCTGGCACAAAGCCAAGTTCTCTTTTGTCAGGAAAGAAAACTATTGGTCCACCTGTCTTCTGTCCCCTACAGCTAAAGGATGACGTAGCTGTAAGTGGATCTCCTGTAGAAAAGATGGATCCCTCGTTCAGACCACGTTTGCCTTGTGGTACGTGGGCTCTTGACACATCCGCTTTTGGGGTGGCAGAGTTTTTGAGGTGTTTTGGGGTGGAGGAGAAGAACCAAAACTGCTTCTGAAGGCCTGGAGTGGTGCCACCCAAGAAGATCTTGATCAGGGCTCAAACAGGACCTCAACCTTCCTCCTGGCAAGTCCTCAGGTACCAGGTGAGGTCCTTTGGGAACTGAACTTGATCTCCTTTGGGGGGGGAGGAAAAGGAGGCGAGCAGGCTGGCTGGGGAATTCTGGGGGTTGAAGTCCACCCAGCTTCAAGTGGCTGAGGTTGAGAAACATGGATCTGGCTGGGGAATTCTGGGAGTTGAAGTCCACCCAGCTTCAAGTGGCCGAGGTTGAGACACATGGATCTGGCTGGGGAATTCTGGGAGTTGAAGTCCACCCAGCTTCAAGTGGCTGAGGTTGAGAAACATGGATCTGGCTGGGGAATTCTGGGAGTTGAAGTCCACCCAGCTTCAAGTGGCTGAGGTTGAGAAACATGGATCTGGCTGGGGAATTCTGGGAGTTGAAGTCCACCCAACTTCAAGTGGCTGAGGTTGAGAAACATGGATCTGGCTGGGGAATTCTGGGAGTTGAAGTCCACCCAGCTTCAAGTGGCCGAGGTTGAGAAAGACTGGCCAAGATGGCCTCCAGCCTCTGTTTCCTCCACAAAAAAGTCAATTTCCCACCAGCATGATTAGGGCATCTCCAGGGAGACTCATCCTTCAGGAAACACATATTTGTGTAGGCTTTGTGGGGCAAATGCGAACAGATGTGAGTGTGGGGTGGGAATTTTCTGCCCTTAAGTGGGTTCAAGGCTTTCACATCCAGTTCCCTGCCTAGGGAGATTCTCGGTCCTCAGTGAGGTCCTGGTTCTCCCAAGGGTGCTTTTTCAAGAGGCAATTGGGCTGTTTCGCTTCTCATCAGAGCTGAGGAAGCTTCTGGGATGAGAAGTGAAACGTCTTCAAAGAAAAACAAGAAAGTCCAGTTGCCTCTTGGAAAAAAGCACCTTTGGGACATCCAATTCCCTGGTGAGTCAGAATCCATCCTGTCTCTGCCAATCCTCTCCTCCTCCTCTTCCTCCCTCTTCCTCCCTCCCTCTTCCTCCTCCTCCTTCTCCTCCTCCCTCCCTCCTCCCTTCTCCAAGCTCTTACCTCCCTCTCCCCTCCCCCTTCTTTCCTCCTCCTCCCTCCTCCTTCTCCACATCCACTCCTCTGTCTCTTCCTCCCTCTCCCCCTCCTCCTCCTCCTCCTCCTCCTCACTCCTCCTCCCTTTCCCGTCTCTTCCTCCCTCTCCCTCTCCTCCTCTCCTCAGCGTTTTCTCTTCCAACGGCAAGGTCACCCAAGTGAATGAAAAAATAAATAAACAGCAAAGCTGCCTGTGTAGGAGTATCTGTGGCCACGAAAGGCCTTTTTACTAGCTGGCGATGAAATTTAAGAGGGGGATTTAGATGCAAAGGATAGGCAGGTTTTTAGGAATGGGTCTTGCTTTGACCGGACCGGCCCTTCCAGAAAAGCAGGGCCCAGAGCCAAACGTCTCCAAGAGCATCTCAACTTCCTGCTGCAAACCACAGGCTCGCCATAAACCCTGGTTATGAATCTCTTCCTTCTTGCCCTCCTTGGCCAGGATGCGCAGATGCTCTTGTTAGTTTATGTACCTTTTCGCAAGAGGAATTTCACGGTGAGGCCAGCGCGTCTCTTTCTCTGGGACAGAACATTTTGTAACAGCCGTTTTGATCTCCGTCTGGGGTGGGGTGGGGACACAGCAAGCCACGTTGCCCTCCTTTGGGGAGGGGGCAGGTTTTGAAGAGGCCGATGGACGGATGGATAACAGGTCGTGAATTTCACCCCCTCCTCCCACCCAGATACTCTGGGGAAGCTGAGAGGAAGGAGAACGTGAAATGCAATTTATATCTTCTGACTGGATTGGATTAAGCGGGGGGGGGGGGGGAACTGGTGGTTTTCCAGAACTTGGGAAATCATTTTAGTGGCCTTTAAAATATGGGCTGGGAAGAAGCTCAGGTTTGACTGTGAGGTCAGGCACACCAAACCTGTGCAGGGGTCTCTTGCCAAGCTACACAACAAGCCGGAAAAAAAACTCTGCTTTTGTTCCAACAGAAGGTGGAAATCTGGGCAGCTGTCAAGCCCTAATACACCAAGCATGACGAACTGTAATCCTTCCCAGCTGACTTCTTTATTGTTTCACACCTATAGGCAGAATCTTTGCCAGACGAAAGATTTGACTCTCTGCATCTACAATACACCCTGGGAACTATTCAGGAGGGGCTGTCTTCACCCTCTTTCTCTCACACCGGATATCCAGGCTGGGTTGCCCCTTACTCCTCTGCGATGCCTCCGTCCCTCCTGTGATCGACTGAACTATAGTCCATCACGTGTGGACTTCAACTCCCAGATTCCCACAGCCGCCATGTATGGAGTTCAACTCCCAGAATCCCTCAGCCACCATGTATGGACTTCAACCCCCAGAATCCCTCAGCCACCATGAAACAATGGATGGAAACTAACCAAGGAGAGAAGCAACCTAGAACTAAGGAGAAACTTCCTAACAATGAGGGCAATTAACATGTGGAAGGATTTGCCTCCAGAAGTTGTGGGGGCTCCATCCCTGGAGGCTTTTAAGAAGAGACTGGGCGGCCACTTGTCTGGAATGGCATAGGGCTTCCTGCCTGAGCAGGGGGTTGGACTAGAAGACCTCTGAGGTCCCTTCCAACTCTATTATTCTATGTTCTTGTTCTGGGAAACTCCCAGAATCCCTCAGCCACCACATGTGGACTACAACTCCAGAATCCCTCAGCCACTATGTGTGGACTTCAACTCCCAGAATTCTTCATTCGCCATGTGTCAAGCCCAGAAGTTCATCAGGGACAGACTTGGCCATGCTCAAACCAGGATGCCCTGGTTTATTTGCCAGTCAGAGGGCCTGGAAGCTTTTAGGGAAGACGAATGGGAAGATGGGGAGAGAAGGCCCAGGGAAAAATTCATATCTCAGGAATGAGTGGCAGAGAAGATGACGTGGCTATCAAGCCAAGGCTGCCGTTCCTGAGCAAAGGGACCATTCTAGGCATGATTCAACTCCGTGTTGTGGAGGGTATGGTCAAAAAAGTCAAGATGGAGGTCACGATGGGGCAATGGTCCAAATGCACATGACATCACGGAGTGTTGATCATGGTCACCGTTTGGCTTTGTACGTGCTCAAATTAGACATGTATCTATGCGCCTCTTGCTTTGTATGTACTCAGATCAGACATTTTAAATTTTTTTGAGCGTTTTAGTGGTTTTTATTGTTTTCAAATGATTTAAAAGATTTTAATTGTAATATGTGTTTTTGAATCGTGAACCGCCCGGAGTCGTTTGCTGACGTGGGCAGCTCTAAAAATCAAATTAAATCCCATCCCATCAAATAAAACCAAATCAATAAATGTGGACGCCCTTGACCATGCTCAGCGAACACCCTTGATTCAATTTCTCTTCCTGCCTTTCAGCAGGAACCCTCAGCCACAAAGCCTCTACAGTCCTGCATTCATTCTCAAAATTTGGCATCTAACATTAGAAACATCTGCCAGGCTGTCCTACCTCCTTTACACACGGACGATCTGAAGCTGTATGGAAAAACACCGCCTGAAACGGAATCGCTGCTCAACACTATCCATCTATACAGCCAAGATATTGCAATGGAGTTTGAACTAGACAAAAGCGCCACGCTTAAAATCATCAGGGAAAAATAGTGAAAATTGAAGGAACCAAGACGCCCTACGGAAATAACATAAATGATCATATTTGGACCTGGGCATCCTTCAAGCTGGCAACATCAAGCACACTGAAGTCAAGAAAGAGCTCAGAAGTGAAAACATCAAGAGAGTGAAGAAGCTCTTAAAGTCCAAACTCAGCGGAGGAAACACCATCAAGGCAATTAATACTTAGGAAATTCCACTCATTAGATACACAGCTGGAATAGTGGCCTGGACTCAAGCAGCACTAAAAGCAATGGATAGGAAGACCAGAAAAATAATGACAATGAATCAATCATCCTTCATCCTCGCAGGACAGACTCTACTCACCAAGGCAAATAGGTGGGCGTGAAACGTTGCAAGTACATCAGATGGTCGAAGAAGGAAAAAACGGCTTTGGAAGAATATTTGAAGGACAGTGAAGAAGTTGCATTGAGGTTAGTATATCCGGAAGGTTTACTGAGTGCTGGAGAGAACAAACTGGCCTACAAGAGCGATCAAACGAAGAAGAGAAAGGAGTCGTGGGAAGAGAAAGCATTAGATGGCCAATACATTAAAAAAAAAAAAGTAACAGATAAAGCAGATAATAACAAGACCTGGCAATGGCTAAGAGCAGGAAAGCTGAAGAGACAGAGGGGCTAATTCTGGCTTCGCAAGACCAAGCCGTAAGAACAAAGGTATACAAAGCCGGAATTGAGAAGACAGCAACAAACAGCAAGTGCTGCCTCTGAAAAGAAGTCAAAGAAATGTGGACTAGCTGGTGAGCAGCTGCAAGAAGATCACCCAGTCTGACTTCCTACAACGGCACGACAAAGTAGCAACAATGGTGCACTGGAAGATCTGCAAGAAAAAGACCCTTTGCCTGCAAGCAAGAATTGGTGGCACCATAGAATAGAATAGAATAGAATAGAATATTCTATATTCTATTCTGCATTCTGTATTGTATTGTATTGTACTGTATTGTACTGTATTGTACTGTATTGTACTGTACTGTAATGTATTGTATTCCATTCCATTCCATTCCATTCCATAATTTCTATTTCTATTTCTATTTCTATTTCTATTTCTATTTCTATTTCTATTTCTATTTCTATTTCTATTTCTATTTCTATTTCTATTCTATTCTATTCTATTCTATTCTATTCTATTCTATTCTATGTCTGTCTCAGGTCTTGGTTATGATTGGGTCTATTTCATCTTTAATATGAACTTTAAAAAACCCCCAAGGAATAATAGAATAGAATAGAGCTGGAAGGGACCTTGGAGATCTTCTAGTCCAGCTCCCTGCGTAAGCAGGAGAACCTATACCATCTCAGACAAGTGACTGTCTAGTCTCTTCTTAAAAATCTCCAGTGGTGGAGCGCCCACGATTTCTGGTGGCAAGCTGTTCCACTGGTTAATTGTCCTCACTGTCAGGAGGTTAACAGCACTTGGTCCGTGTCCAGATGGTGCTTAGATCTAGTCAGGTTCACTGCAAAGCGTCAACAACACCACCAAGCATTCATGGAAACCTGGAGACAGTATTGACAAATTGCCAAATTCCCCCCACGGAAAGGTTGGGCTTTGGTTACTTTGGTGCCAAGATGCCAACGGTCATGTCCAAAAAAAGAAGCATAAACATTTTTAAAAAATTATTTTCCTAGTCGCAAGTGTGTAAAAATAGGGTTAGATGTTATGGTAGGCGGTGGTGCCTTCGTATTTTTAGCCACCTTGCCCTGTGGTGAGATGGATGGCCAATAATTTTTTAAAAATAAAGACATCTAATAAAGGAGAATATGTGTAGCTCAGGCTTGACACGAGGCGTCCTTGGTGCTCTCTGAGTTTGGTGGTTTTCTTGCAGATGTTTCGGGACCCAAGCATCTGGGTAACATGTTGCCTAGTTTGGGTTATGAAATGTCTGAAAGAAAACCACCCAGCTCAGAGAGCACCCAGGACCCCCCCCCATAAATAAATCTGTTTTGTGGAATGACCCTTCATGGAGGGATCCTAAACTCTGCAGTTCCTGGATGAAAGGAGTCCCTGGAAACAAAATTGGGGTGCTGCAAGAAGATCGCACAGACTGACTACAAGCAGCGGCATGACAAAGTAGCAACAATGGTGCATTGGAAGATCTGCAAGAAATATCATTTGCCTGTAAGCAAGAACTGGTGGGATCATAAAATAGAGAAAGTCATAGAAAATGATAAAGTTAAACTGTTCTGGGACTTCAGAATTCAAACAGACAAGCACCTGCAATATAACACCCCAGACTTAACAATTGTCGATAAGAAAGACAAAAAAAAAGTCTGGATAGTGGACGTGGCAGTGCCTGGAGACCGCAGAATAGAGGAGAAAGAAATGGAGAAGATAACAGAATACAAAGACCTACAAATAGAAATAGAAAGACTGTGGCAAAGGCAAGCAAGGGTACTACCAATAGTAATAGGCGCCTTGGGTGCAATCCCAAAACAACTGGAGCACCACTTGGACACCATCGGCATTGACAAATTCGCCATTAGTCAACTGCAAAAGGTGGCCTTATTAGGAACTGCTTCCATCCTGCGACGATATCTGTAATATCATCAAACATCCACATCTGCCTATCCCAGGTCCTTGGTAAGGACTCGATAGGTAGACAAAAATGCCAAATCCAGTCTGAACATCTGGCTGACTGTGTGATGATCAATAATAATAATAATAATAATAATAATAATAAAGTTGGAAGGGACCTTGGAGGTCATCTAGTCCAACCCCCTGCTCAGGCAGGAAACCTTTTCAGACAAATGGCTGTCCAGTCTCTTCTTAAAAACTATTTATCGATAGATAGATAGATAGATAGATAGATAGATAGATAGATAGATAGATAGATAGATAGATAGATAGATAGATAGATAGATAGATAGATAGATGATGGATGGATGGATGGATGGATAGATAGATAGATAGATAGATAGATGGATGGATGGATGGATGGATGGATGGATGGATGGATGGATGGATGGATGGATGGATGGATGGATGATAGACAGACAGACAGACAGACAGAGTTACAATAACCCTCCCCCTGAGTAGCAACAGGTTGTGGGGAGATAAACCAGCACACCATCCATTCCTTTCCCACCAAAAAAATCTTTCTCTCCCCAGCTGAATGAAACCAAAATGACACAGTCAGTCTCCAAGATGGGTGAGAAGGTGCCCATTATACTGATTGATTGATTTAGAACACTGACAGGGCTGCCTCTCTTACTCCCAATAGTCCCAGCTGACTCCCAACATCAATCACAAAATCAGAATACACAAAACCCAGAAAAAACCACAACGACATCGCATACCTTCCCGCAGTGCCACCACGTCCCCTCAGTGACACATTTGTGTGTTCAATTCCCTCCTAACCCAGTTCCTGAGTGAAAAGGTCTTTATGGTCTTCTGGAAGGCGAAGACAGTGGGGGGGGGGCTTTAAATCTTGGGGAGAGGCTATCCAAAGATTGGCCACCACAGAAAACGTGGCCCCACCAGATGGCCACGTTTCATAGAAGGAACCTGAAGTTTCTCCCACCCCACCTGAGCTGGTGGAACAGACAGATACCCTCATCACCCGTAGCAGGGACAAGAGAACAGCTCACCTGTCCGAAGTTCCACGGGACGGGGACAATGTAGTCCTTCGATCCTTGGTAGATCAGGCCTTGTTGAGTCAACACATACTCAACCCGGTCCTCTTTGCTCTCCATGTAGGTGGAGTCCTCTGGCGAAAAAGAGGAAGCTCAGATGCAGGAGGCAGTTTTGGGATGGAGAGAAGCCCTGACATAAGAGAACTTCTGCAGAACATCTGTGTCCACCTTCCCCAGAGGGCCTGGTCTTCCAGAACATTGCCCATCCACCCAGAATATTGGCCATCCTTGAGCAGGGGGCTGGACTAGAAGACCTCCAAGGTCCCTTCCAGCTATTCTATTCTATTCTATTCTATTCTATTCTATTCTATTCTATTCTATTCTATTCTATTCTATTCTATTCCATTCCATATTCCATTCCATTCCATATTCTATTCTATTCTATTCTATTCTATTCTATTCTATTCTATTCTATTCTATTCTATTCTATTCTATTCTATTCTATTCTATTCTATTCTATTCTCTACCAAAGCCCTCCAAAATCAAGAGGACATCTGATTGATGCAAAATCTGATACGGTATTTCACCCCCAGAAACCCCCAGCCACCTTGGCTGAGGATGATGGGAGTGGGCAATCCAGCCCACGTCCCAAGGACGCCCCGCTGAGGACGGCCAGCCTGGAGAAACCACCTTGAAGCAAAGAATGAACAAAGATAGATGACTTCTCCTGAAAAAAATAGACCGGGCTTCATTCTTTGCTGTCAGCAAAACAGAGAGCTTTCCTCTTATCAGCAGCAAAGAAAAAGCTTCAGGAAGGTGAGGATAATGGGAATCGATTAGTTTATCAGCAATCCCCTTGAAGCAAACCGTGTGTTGTTGGTTTGTTGGTTTGTGTTTGGAGGGGGGGGGGCTCCTCCCAGACTCCCGACGTGAAAAAAAACAACATTCTGTTTTCAAGGTTGATTGAGATCTATCCCTTGAGGTTCTCCATGACGTTCAGTTGGACTTCAGCTGTCCTTGGACAAGGGGACAATTTGTAATTTTCGGCTGGGCCCCAGAAGGTAAAGATGACCCCAGGGGTGTCCACAGAGCGGGTCAAAAAAGTCAAGATGGCAGCTTAAATGGATGCCATTGAAACTCCACCACACCCTTGTGGCTTCCAGCTTGGCTTGTTTGACAATGTCCTTCAGATCCTTCCGTGATGACCCATCTTAGCCACCAAGAAGAGATGGTTTTCTGCTTGTGAGCCAGAATGGAGAGTGGCTGAGAGGCTACCTAGGACAATTTCTCAGTAACCCCAAAACACGAGGGGGTTCCTCCAAAAACCTGGTCAAGGAACCAGGATCTGTAGGTAATCTTCAACCTACGGCCACCACTGGCCCAGAATTTCCACCATAAGCAAAGCAGCTGTAGAAGAGCATCATACCCAGTTTTATGACCCATTTTTTGCCACAGTTCTTAAGCGAACCACTGCAGTCGTTAAGTGAATCACACCATCGATAAGTGAACCCAGCTTCCCCCACTGACTTCGCTTGTTGGAAGGCAGCTGGGAAGGTCACAAATAGCGATCACACAACACAGGACACTGCGACGGTCCTAAACACTTGCTGCTTGTCAAGCACCCAAATTGTGATCCAACGATTGTGGCGACGCAGCGAAGGTTGTAAGTGTGAGGACCCGTTATAAGTCTTTTTTTTTTTCAGGGGCCCTGTAACTTTGGACGGTCACTAAATGCACAGTCGTAAATTGAGGATCTTTGTGCCCCGAGCTCTCATTTTGTATCCGTTCCAAGGTTTCCTGCCTGAGCAGGGGGTTGGACTAGATGATCTCCAAGGTCCCCTCCAATCGTGATTGAGCCCCCACGATTTCTGGAGGCAACTTCTGTTCCACTGGTTACTTGTCCTCACTGTCAGGAAGTTTCTCCTTAGTTCCAGGTTGCTTCTCTCTTTGTCTTTGACTTCACGTACATCTCTGTGTATTCATTTATGTATCTGTTTTTCTCATTTCTGAACTACTCCTCTCCCTCTAAGAAGGACTCTGGGCGATGTACAATAAATGTTGAAATAGAAAACGGTACAGATAGCTCTCAATTTACAGCCATTGGTTCAAAGTTGCAACAGCACTACCTCTGTACAGGTAGTCCTCAACATTCAACAGTTCGTTTAGCGACTGTTCAAAGTTACAACGGCACTGAAAAAAAATGACTTATGAGTGTTCCTCACCCTGACAACCGTTGCAGCCTCCCTCATGCTCACGTGATCAAAATTCAGAGGCTTGGCAACTGACTCCTATTTGTGACGGTCGCCGTGTCCCCTGGGGTCAGGCGATCCCCTTTTGTGACCTTCTGACAAGCAAAGTCAATGGGGGGAGCCAGATTCACTTAACGACCATGTTACTAAGTGGAAAACTGCAGCAATTCCCTTAACAATGGTGGCCAAGAAAATCTATACAAAATATTCTACAGATGGCATTTAACACCGGTGAGGTTAGCAAAAATGTTTAAAAACATAACCAGTGGAACAACCTGCCTCCAGAAACGGTGAGTGCTCCAACACTGGAAGTTTTTAAGAAGAGACTGGACAACCATTTGTCCGAAATGGTATAGGGTTTCCTGCCTGAGCAGGGGGTTGGACTAGATGACCTCCAAGGTCCCTTCCAACTTTATTATTATTATTATATATATATACACATACATACATTTACATATTTGCAAATCAGCTGCCAGTTTCTGGGCTTATTATTATTATTATTATTATTATTATTATTATTATTATTATTATTATTATTATTATTATTATTATTATTATTATTATTATTATATTATATTATTATATTATATTATTATTATTATTATTATTACTACTACTATTATTATTATTATTATTATTGTTGTTGTTGTTGTTGTTATTACCATCTTTGGTGGACATGCCCCAAAGCTAAAAGATTCCGGTCAAGAATACACATATGGTTAGAGAAAATGACTAAAAAACATATAGATTGCAAGCCAGAATTATTTTTGTTAGGCGTAATTGTAGGAAACTGCGAGAAAGAGTCTATATATCTAATTTTACATGTATTAACTGCAGCGAGAATTGTATTCGCTCAACATGGGAAAAAACGAAGATTTACCAACGAAGAGTTAATTACAAATTTTTTAGATTGTGCAGAAATGGATAGATTGACCTTGAAAATGAAAGAGAAAGAAGATTCAGTATACTTTAAAACAGGGGTGTCCAACCGCAAAACTGTCCCAATACGTTGCATGACGCCATGTGACGCGAGTTTGACATGTCTCCTTTAGAACATGGGACACCTTTTATCAATGGTTAGAAAAACGAGGTAGAGAGAAAGGAATTTAACACGTATTAGTAAGTTAAATGTTGGAACCTAGACAACGTGTTGCTGATGAAATATTAAGCATTTCTGATTATAAAAAATTAATATATATATATATATATATATATATATATAATATATATAAAAACAACTGGCCAAGAAAGGTTGTAAAATGGGGCAAAATTCACAACTGTCTCGCTTAGCAACGGAAATTTCGTTCTCCATTGTAGTCGTAAGCCGAGGGCTACTTGTACATAAAAAAACCCCGAATAATAGAAAAACCAAATCACAAAACATTAGAATTAAAATATTAATTCTCATTAAATTCTCCATTTAGAATGAACGTTTCCACTCTCATTTAATTCTAATTAAATTAAACGTGATGACACGTTAGAGTTAAAACTGCCAGGATTAAAATTTGTCAAAAGGTTAGGCTGTTTTTCCTATGCAAACGATCATTTTTTCCACCACCACCCCCTTGTTTGTCCTTTCTCTTTCTCCTCCTGTTTTCCTTGAATGAGTCAAGGAAATAGACACACCTCGGGGGGTGGGGGGGAAGAAAGACTTTTGTTCCACACGGTTAGGTGGAAAATAATCACACCACGAAGAAAAGAGCCAGAATGTTTGAATTCACGCTAAAAAAACCTCTAGAGGACGCGTATTCGTCGCAAGCAAGTAAGGGACACGCGTCCTTGCAAAGGAGGAAATTGGGCTGAAATGAAAGATATTTTCATCGTACTTGTTGTCTCTTTTGCAAGAGGCCGATCAGACAGCGCGATGGGATGGTCCAGCCGGCGTCTGCCAGCACATGTCATCAACATGTGGAAAGAGCGTTTGTTTGCTCAAGGAGAAAGGCGGCATAACATTTGGGCTACTTCGATGTTTGGTCTGGGCTGCCGTGAGTGTGTCCTGGGAAAAGGCCTCTTTCGCAAAGACGTGTTGAAAGAGAGGCCGGGGGGGCACGCCGATCCCTTTTTCCTGACATTTTAGATTTTCTTCCAAAAGGCTCTTGGTGATTCTTTTCGCTCTGTGTGGTTTAGTGAGAAAAAAACATCGAATAACAGAGCTGGAAGGGACCTTGGAGGTCTTCTAGTCCAACCCCTTGCTCAAGGCGGGATGACCCTATGCCATCCTGATCAAATGGCTGTGCAGTCTCTTCTTGAAAAAGCTCCAGTGATGGAGCACACACAACTTCAGGAGGCAACCAGATTGAACTATGAACATCGAATAACAGAGTTGGAAGGGACCTTGGAGGTCTTCTAGTCTAACCCCCTGCTCAAGCAGGAGACCCTATGCCATTTCAGACAAGTGGCTGTCCAGTCTCTTCTTCAAAACCTCTAATGTTGGAGCGCCCACAACTTTTGAAGAAGACCCGTCCCACTGTTTAATTATTCTTACTATCAGGAAATTTCTCCTTAATTCCAGGTTGCTTCTCTCCTGGATTAGTTTCCATCCGTTGCTTCTTGTCCTGCCTTCAGGCGCTTTGGAGAATCGCTTGACTCCCTCTTCTTTGTGGCAGCCCCTCAAACATTGGAAGACTGCTATCATGTCCCTCCTAGTCCTTCTTTTAATAAAACTAGCCATACCCAATTCCTGCAACCGTTCTTCATATGTTTTAGTCTCCAGCCCTCTAATCATCTCTGTTGCTCTTCTCTGCACTCTTTCCAGAGTCTCAACATCTTTTTTTTATATTGTGATGACCAAAACTGGACATCAACAACATCAACATCAATCAACACGTCAGACTTGAGTCCAGTATTTTGGTCACCGCAGAATAAGAGAGTTGGAAGGGACCTCTTCTTTGTGACAGCTCCTCAAGTCGTGGAAGATAGCTGTCCTATCGCCCCTAGTCCTTCTCTTCATCACACCTAGTCCCCTCAATCGTCCATCGTATGGTTTAGCCTCCAGACCCATATCCATCCTTGTTGCTCTTCCCTGCCCAAGAGAGGCCCACAAGGAGACCAGCCATCCTCTCTGGACTTCTGAAGAGGGTCCACATCTGGAGATTGAAACAGACTGGACCTCCAATCCCCAAGACCCTTCTGCTCGCCTCTTGGAAGTTGCTTCTCTATCATCTATGGGGTCTTCAGAGAACTTCAGTGGAGTTCTCAGAAAGGGGAGTTTGAGTGACCCAGGATAAGCGGGTTAATATCTACCCTGTTCCTCAGGAAGTCTTCCCCGTCTTACTCAGTGGCAAATTATGGACAGGAAGAGGGCCCCATGATATCTCAGTTCAAAAGCCCTTTGGAGTTGATCTCCTGCCACAGGCAGAGGGTTGGACTAGAAGACAAAGATGATCAGGGGGCTGGAGGCTAAAACACACAAGGAACGGTTGCTGGAATTGGGGGTGTCTAGTTTAATGAAGAGAAGGACCAGGGGGGACATGATAGCTGTCTTCCAGTATCTCAGGGGCTGCCCCAAAGAAGAGGGAGTCAAGCTCTTCTCCAAAGCATCTGAAGGCAGGACAAGAAGCAACGGATGGAAACTCATCAAGGAGAGAAGCAACCTGGAACTGAGGAGAAACTTCCTGACAGTTAGAACAAGTAACCAGTGGAACAACCTGCCTTCAGAAGCTGTGAATGCTCCAACACTGGAAGTTTTTCAGAAGAGACTGGACAGCCATTTGTCTGAAATGGTATAGGGTTTCTTGCCTGAGCAAGGGGTTGGACTAGATGACTTCCAAAGTCCCTTCCAACTTTATTATTATTATTATTACCTCCAAGATCCCTTCGGACCCTATTATCCTACGTTCTGTGTTCGGGAATCCACCAACGGTGGGACAAGCTGAACCTGTGTTTCTTGGCTGCAGCTCCTGGGAGTTGGTCACCCAGTAAAAACAAGTAATAAAAACAAAACCGCAAAGGTAATAACCGAGGCCGTCAACGCAGCTACTGGATAATGCTGGATATAATCCTTTCCGCTCAGCAAACGCTTCCTGCCCTGTGGGAAAGTCTCTTTGGTTGTGTGAGATGCCTCCACTTGGAACTGCCAAAGGCTAATTGCACACGACACCTTTTGTATACAAGGGCTGGGCCCTAAGACCTTGTTTATCTAACCAGGGTTTCCAAAGCACACAAAAATTAGCCGAGTTTGTCAGGCAAGGTTCTAGACCAGAAGCAACGCCATCGCAAGATGGGACTTGTTCACGGAAACACAACAGATCCCTGTGCTCAGGTGGAGAATTTGCTCTAGCAGAGATCCCAGATGCAGCCAGCTAGTCCTTGGCTAACAAACATCCGTTTAGTGACTGTTCAAAGTCACAACATCCTTGGGAAAAAAAGACGACTTAAAAGGGAAAAGAAAATTAAATATTATGAATATGTTTGATTTGTTGATTAACCCAGGCAATATATATATAATGGTTTTGATTTATTAAAGGGGATATTGTGTTATTAAGTAGATGATTTAATATGGTGGGAAATAGATAACTCTTAGGAAATAGAACGAGATTACATTTAAATAGGTAAAATGTGTATGTTGGATATTATAGTTCGTTATGAACTCTCAAGCTTCCTCCTTGCGTTATATATTCAAGATGGACAGTATTTAATATTTATTTGCTATGTATATGTAGGGGTGTGGGTCTATACATATGTTGTACATAGTATGTTTAGGTGTGTGTCATGTATGTGTTTCACTTTGAGAGCGGGCAACTAAATTTCATTTTTGATGTGTGCCGTTGTGCCCACAGTAAAAAAATGACAATAAAGGTTATCTTATCTTATCTTATGAAGTGAGATAAGGGAAATTTTGGTTACCCAAAGTCTGAAAATTATAAATATCAAAGGTTAAATTGGAACATCGATAAGAAATTAAAAATGGAGTAAAAATCAATAGCAGGATATGGATTGTTTATGAAGATGAAATGTAATTAAGATATGTATAAGCTAAAAATTTATTGATAAATGTAATAATGATGTTCTTATTGAGTTGATATAATATCAGGAACGTTTGCTGGAATTGGGTATGTCTAGTTTAATGAAAAGAAGGACTAGGGGTGACATGATAGCAGTATTCCAATATCTCAGGGGTTGCCACAAAGAAGAGGGAGTCAAGCTATTCTCCAAGGCGCCTGAGGGCAGGACAAGAAGTAATGGATGGAAACTAGTCAAGGAGAGAAGCAACTGAGAACTAAGGAGAAACTTCCTGACAGTTAGAACAATTAACCAGTGGAACACCTGCCTCCAGAAGCGTGAATGCTCCAACACTGGAATTTTTAAGAAGAGACTGGACAGCCACATGTCCGAAATGGTATAGGGTTTCCTGCCTGAGCAGGGGGTTGGACTCGATGACCTCCAAGGTCCCTTCCAACTTTATTATTATTATTATTATTATTATTATTATTATTATTATTATTATTATTATTATTATTATTATTATTATTATTATTATTATTATTATTATTATTATTATTATTATTATTATTATTATTATTATTATTATTATTATTATTATTATTATTAATTAGAAATGTACTAACCTGAATATGAGACAGCAATTGTTAAGGGAAAAAGAGAAGAAATATTTGATGCTGTAGCCTGAGATTTGCACTAAAGATTTTGTTATTGAGCTATTGATTAACCCAGTCACCACATTGTTTTTTAAATATTCAAATGTAAAATTGGAAAAATTACTAAAATATTATAAAAGAAAAAAAAAAACGAAAAAAAACGACACGACTGTTTTTCACATTTATGACCGCTGCTACCTCCCCGTGGGTCACGTGATCAAAATTTGGACACTTGCCGACTGACTCGTGTTTACGACGGTCGCAGAGTCCCCGGTTGGGTCATGCGGTCCCCTTTTGCGGCCTTCTGACAAGCAAAGTCAGAATGGGGAAAGCCGGATTCGTGTAATGACCGTGTTACTAATTTGACAATCGCAGCGATTTGCTTTACAACTGTGGCGAGAAAAGTCGTAAAATGGGGCAAATGCTTCACTTAACGACTATCTCGCTTAACGTAAATTTTGGGCTTCAATTGTGACGGTAAGTCGAGGATTCTCTGTATTCGAAGTTATAACGACACAAAAAAAAGGACCGTTTTTCACACTCGCAACCGTTGCAGTCCTGTGATCAAAATCCGGACGCTTGGCAACTGCAACTGACTCACATTTATGACGGTTGCAGCATCGACGATGGGGCAGCCGGACTCATTTAACAAGCGTGTCACTAACTTGACAACTGCAGCGATTCACTTCACAAGTGTGGCAAAGAAAATTGCAAACTGGGGCAAAACCCACTCCACAACGGTGTTGCTTAGCAATGGAAATTGTGGGGTCCATTGTGGACGTAAGTTGAGGACTACGTGCACCTGAACGTCAGGAAGGAGTTAGAAGAATCATCTCCGACACCCTGGGAAGTTGCTGCTAGTCAGCGTAGGAGATCCTTCTCCCTCAATGTGGGTCGGTTCTGCAACGCAGGAGAACCTCACCCGATGCTCAGGTTGGAGGAATCTGGGCAGACGGTGCTGGAAGGGATCCCCCCAGATCTAGCTTGGAAGAAGGAGACCTCGCTGGTTGCTCCCCTGGCCGGGGAGGAGCCTTACCTGGACACCAGGGGTTGAAGAGCAGGACGAATTCCCCCAGGGGGAAGCTGGAGCCCTGATGCTGGGTGGAGGCGTCCAGGACCAGGCGGTAGCGGCCGATGCGGGCGTCCGGAGGGGAGGCGATGGCGACGGAGAGGGACAGGCCCTCCTGCTGCTCCACGGCCGAACTCCAGGACGATCCCTCCAGGGAGCAAGAGAGAGGGAAGGGGGACCGGGTCCCGGAGGTCTCGATGGGGCAAGGCCCTGCGGAAGGGAGGGAGGGAGGGAGGGAGGAAGGAAGGGATTGACAGAGGGAAAGAGGGAGAGAGGGAGGGAAGAAGGAAGGAAGGAAAGGATTGACAGAGGGAGAGAGGAAGGGAGAGAGGGAGGGAAGAATGGAGGAAGGAAGGGATTGACAGAGGGAAAGGGAGGGAGGGAGGGAGGGAGAGAGGGAGGAAAGAATGGAGGAAGGAAGGGATTGACAGAGGGAAAAGGGAGAGAGGGAGGGAAGAAGGGAGGAAGGAAAGGATTGACAGGGAAAGAGAGGGAGGGAGGGAGGGAGAAGAAGGGAAGAAGGAAGGGATTGACAGGGAGAGAGAGAGGGAGGGAGGGAGGAAGGAAGGGATTGACAGAGGGAAAGAGGGAGAGGGAGGGAGGGAGGGAAAGAGGGAAGAAGGAAGGAAGGGATTGACAAAGAGGGAGGATTAAAGGAAGGAAGGGAGAGAAGAAAGGAAGGAAGGGAGGTAGGGGAGAGAGAGAGAGAGAGAGAAGAAGGGGACAGGTGAGTTCATGGTCCCATCCTTCCAAGGCCTTATGGGAGTTTCAGGGCTCGCCCCCTGTGGTGCTGGTGGGGGGGGGGTGGGTCCTTTCAGGAAGCTGCTAATGGCATGAGGGGAAAAGGGGTCCCACAAGGGAGACTTGGTATCACCTGCCAGCAAACTATTTTTTTTTTCTATTTATTGCTCCCCAGTCTAGATCAGTCTGTCTCAAAGGTGGGTGGACTTCAACTCCCAGAATTCCCCGGCCAGCAAGGAGACACCCCCCCCCAAAGGAGAGCAGAGCTCAACCTATCCTGGGTCCCCAAACACCTTAAGCCCAGCCCTTGCCTTGCCCGGCTCTTTGGCTCCCCCCGTCCGACTGCCTGGGGCAGCTCCTGGCAACAAGCCTTTGGGGCTGTGCCCAGGTGCCAGGGGGCTGGCAAGCGCCCCCCCCCCCACGCTCTCCTGCTGCCTCTCCTGGGAGCTCTCCCCCTGGGAAAGCAGGGGGGGTTCTGGGTGGCCACTGCAAACCCCTGGGGAGGAGGGGAGCTCATTGGTCGGTAGGTGTGCAGGTGTGTTTTTGTCTCTCTCTCTCTCTCTCCTCTCTCTCCCTCCCTCTCTCTCTCCCTCTCTCTTTCCCTCTCTCTGCCCCTCCCTCTTTCCCTCTCTCTCTCTCTCTCCTTCTCTCCCTCCCTCCCTCTCTCTCCCCCTCCCTCTTTTCCTCTCTCTCCTCTCTCCCCTCTCCCCCTCCCTCCCTCCCTCTCTCTCTCTCTCTTTGTGCGCGTGCTCATCTCACCCAGAACAACTACAGTCCCCCCTCCCCCCCCCGAGATTAGGCTGCTTTACCACAAGCTCTGTTGGCATCTCATAAAGGCTGGGCTGATAGTCAAGCAAGCTGAGCACCTGCCCCACCCTGGCTGTAAGCTTCCATTGGCATCTCTCCCTCCCTCCCTCCCTCCCTCTCTCCTTTCCTTTCCTCTCCTCTTCCATTCCCCTTCTCCCTTTCCTTTCCTTTCCCTTCCCTTCCCTTTCTCCTTCTTTTACCTTTCCTTTCCTTTCCTTTCCTTTCCTTTCTCCCCTCCCCTCCCCTCCCCTCTCATCTCATCTCATCTCATCTCCTTCCTTCCTTCCTTCCTTCCTTCCTTCCTTCCTTCCTTCCTTCCTTCCTTCCTTCCTTCCTTCCTTCCTTCCTTCCTTCCTCCCTCCCTCCCTCCATCTTCCTCCCTCCCTCCTTCTGCCCACTGCCAGGACAGGCTGCCCGTCTGGCAGAAGGACGGGCGTCTTTCGCAGGGAGAGCCTGGCATCAGAAGCCGTGCGTCAAAACGCACACAGGAGCCTCGAGGGAGGGGTGTGTTTGCCTCCCCCTCCAGCTGGCCACTGGCAGTCTGAGAAGCCGTCTCGGCCCCCGCTTGCCGGGGAGGCCAAGCGCTGACTCAGCAGCCCCAGAAGGGACGAGACGGGGCACAGGAATAGCTGCCCTTCCCCTCCGGACAGGGGCCCATTCATTCTTGCAAAGAAGGGGGAGGGATGGGGGGAGGTGCCGCTTCCTGGGAGGGGTCTGCCAACTCCTAGCGGCCCGGGCCCAGCCTCTGCCCCCCCCCGTGCCAGCAACACCGGCTCTTTGTGCCCAGAGGCCAGGACAGGTGGGGGTGGGGGGCGAGGCTGCAGGACCGACCCTCCTTCAGGTTCGCCTGCCAGGACCCCCACGACTCTGCCTTGCGGACAGACAGAGGCCCTTTTCATCCAGGTCCAGGAGCTGGCAGGATGCCCCTTGCTGGGGGGGGAGGAGAGCGGGAGGGGTGGAAGGCAGGGTCACCTTTTGGCCAAGTGTAGTGGGGTCTTCTCTTGCCCACAATCCAAACAAATCCCCATCTCTCCGTCAATTACAGGACATTGGTCACAATCCACCAGGGTCTGTAAATGTCGTGGCGACAGCCCCAACTGTATTCTCAATGCCCCTTTCCTTGCAAGGGGGGGGGGCTGCTCTCTTGACTTTCCTTTTCTTAACTTTGGATTTAAAACCAATTTCTATGGATGGGTGGACTTCAACTCCCAGGATGCCACAGCTAGCTAAGATGGGTGGTCTTCAACTCCCAGGATGCCCCAGCTAACTAAGATGGGTGGACTTCAACTCCCAGGATGCCCCAGCTAGCTAAGATGGGTGGACTTCAACTCCCAGAATTGCTCAGCTAGCTAAAATGGGTGGACTTCAACTCCCAGGATGCCCCAGCTAGCTAAGATGGGTGGACTTCAACTCCCAGGATGCCCCAGCTAGCTAAGATGGGTGGACTTCAACTCCCAGGATGTCCCAGCTAGCTAAGATGGGTGGACTTTAACTCCCAGAATTGCTCAGTCAGTTAAAATGGGTGGACTTCAACTCCCAGGATGCTCCAGCTAGCTAAGATGGGTGGACTTCAACTCCCAGGATGCCCCAGCTAGCTAAGATGGGTGGACTTCAACTCCCAAAATTTCCCAGCTTCTGGGAGTTAAAGTCCACCCATCATGCAACTCCCAAGCTTAATGACTGATGTTTTGCAATTAATGCTTAATAGAACATTACAAAGATATGCTAAGTAAAGTACCTTGATATCAAAACAAGAAATATAAACACTTTTTGAGCTTGGTAGCAAAATCTCTGCTTTATGTCTATGGAGATTCTCAATCATCTAAGTCAGGGTTGTCCCAAAGGTATTTTTTCCCCAAAAGGCAACTGGACTTTCTTGGTGTTTTTTTCTTTGAAAACTTTTCACTTCCCATCCGGTTCTGAAGAAGCTTCTTGAATAAGAAGAGAAATGTTTTCAAAGAAAAAAAAACACCAAGAAATTCCAGCTGCCTTTTGGAAAAAGAGCACCCTTGGGACAAAATCTCTGCTCTATTTAAAAAAGAAGGGAAAAATATCCCTAAATATAATATAGATATCACATATAATGGTTGCAGGAACTAGGTATATCTAGTTTAGTGAAAAGAAGGACACTAGGGGTGACATGATAGCAGTCTTCCAATATTGGGGGGGCTGCCACAGATAAAAGGGGGATCAATTTATTCTCCAAAACACCTAAAAGCAGGACAAGACGGAACAGATAGAACCTAACCAAGGAGAGAAGCAACCTGGAATTAAGGAGAAACTTCCTGACAGTGAGGACAATTAACCAGTGGAACAGTTTGCCACCAGAAGTTGTGGGTGCTCCATCACTGGAGGCTTTCGAGAAGAGACTGGACAGCCATTTGTCCAGAATAATATAGGGTCTCCTGCTTAAGCCAGGGATGGGACTAGAAGACCTCCAAGGTCCCTTCCAGCTCTATTCTGAATTGAATAATCTAATGAAAAAAAAGGACTAGGCATGACAAGATAGCAGTGTTCCAGTATCTCAGGGGCTGCCCCAAAGAAGAGGCAGTCAAGCTATTCTCCAAAGCGCCTGAAGGCAGGAGAAGAAGCAACGGATGGAAACTAATCAAGGAGAGAAGCAACCTGGAACTAAGGAGAAACTTCCTGACAGTCAGAACAATTAACCAGTGGAACAACCTGCCTCAGGAAGTGATGAATGCTCCAACACTGGAAGTTTTTAAGAAGAGACTGGACAGCCATTTGTCTGAAATGGTATAGGGTTTCTTGCCTGAGCAGGGGGTTGGACTAGATGACCTCCAAGGTACCTTCCAACTCTGTTATTCTGTTAAATATTTCACATCTGACTTGCCCGTTCTTTGCTCTCCAATCCTTTTGCAATGCAAGTATAAACTTTACAAATTCTACCCTGAATGTTTATCTTTGCCTTACTGTGTGACATATAATCCAGATGGAAGCTATTGTTGATTAAATCTACTTCTGTTATGTATCTATATAGTAGTGTTCCAATATTTGAGGAGGAGAGTCAACTTATTCTCCAAAGCGCCTGAAGGCAGGAGAAGAAGCAATGGATGGAAACTAAATCAGGGAGAGAAGCAACCTACAACTAAGGAGGAATTTCCTGACAGTCAGAACAATTAACCAACGGAACTACTTGCCTCCAGAAGCTGTGAATGCTCCAACACTGGAAGGTTTTAAGAAGAGACTGGACAGCCACTTGTCCGAAATGGTATAGGCGTTCCTGCTTGATGAGGTTGGACTAGATGACCTCCAAGGTCCCTTCCATCTCTGTTATTCTATGTTCTACTGCTTTTTTCTGCATTGCTGATTTTCATGACTTTTTTTCTTCACCTCCCCTCCCACTGCAGACATTCCTGTCTCCGATTTCAAAGTGGAATCTCCCCAAGCTGCTGAGGACTGGTTCAAGGCTAGCCTCTGGATGGAAACGGATTCACAAGAGGCCCTGAACATCATTTCGCCATCAAATTGCAACCTTGGTTTTGGGAAAGGCGAAGGACCCCACCCAGTCAGGCAGGGAAGGAATGCAGAATAACAGAGCTGGAAGGGAACTGGGAGGTCTTCTACACCCACCCCCTGCTCAAGCAGAAGATCTTCCCTCACGAGGGGACCTTGGTGCTCTCTGAGCTTGGGTGTTTTCTTGTAGACGTTTGATATTTGACGCTTGATGCCGTTACCTAGTTTGGGTCATGAAACGTCCACAAGGAAACATCCAACCTCAGAGAGCACCAAGGACGCCACAGTCCCCCCCCTCCTCCTCCTCCTCCTCCTCCTCCTCCTCCTCTCCGCAAACCCCATTGTAGCACTGATGATGTAACTGAATGTGGGTCGTGAAACGTCTGCAAGAAAACCCCCAGCTCAGAGACCTCCAAAGAACCCATCTTCCTCCTCCTCCTCCTCTTCCTCCTCCTCCTCCTCCTCTTCCTCCTCCTCCTCCTCCTCTCCACAAACCCCATTTCCTCTAGCCTTGATAATGTTCCCTAGCTGGGTCATGAAATATCTGCAAGAAAACCACCAAGCTTAAGAACTCTACAGTCCTCCTCCTCCTCCTCCTCCTCCTCCTCCTCCTCTCCGCAAACCCCATTGTAGCACTGATGATGTAACTGAATGTGGGTCGTGAAACATCTGCAAGAAAACCACCAAGCTCAAGGACCCTACAGTCTTCCTCCTCCTCCTCCTCCTCCTCCTCCTCCTCCTCCTCTCCGCAAACCCCCTTGTAGCACTGATGATGTAACTGAATGTGGGTCGTGAAACGTCTGCAAGAAAACTAGCCAGCTCCTTTCCCCTCATGCAAGGACCCCTCATGTCAGCCCTGAGCTACAAATATTCTCCTTTATTGGCTCAGCTCCAGCAGTGGCCGACTTGAGGAGGGAAGACCTGGCAGTGCCCGTCTTTGGTGGGCAGAAAAGCCCACCCTCTCCTGGCACAGAGCAAGCTGCTGCAGAATTCCCCCCCCCCTTTGGGGCTACAGGCAGCTTCCCAGCACGGGGAGATTTTCCAAGGGGGCCAGCAGATCAAAGGGGTCTGGCTTTGGGGATGTCCCTGGCCTGGTCCCCCAGGGAGGGCCGACGCAGCGACCGCTTTGTTTGGGAACACAACGGAGTGAGCACTGTGGGAAAGGACAGTCCCACAACTTCCTGCCTTTGTTTCCCTGCCTTGAACCCTTCTCTGCCCACAGGCTGCCTGGATGGAAGAGATAAAACCTGGGCCAAGGACCACATGGACCCCCTCCCCCCAGCCCACCCCACTCCGCAGCCTTCCTCCTCCCTCCCTTCCCACCCCATTGAGGAATGTGGGGATTCAGGCTGTGAACACCCGACAGAGCTTCAGAGGAGATCAGGATGTTTGGTAGGGAGGTTTCCTCTGAAACTCAATTTCATGTATTTATTTAACAGAATAACAGAGGTCTCCTATGAAGAACGGTTGCAGGAACTGGGTATGTCCAGTCTAGAGAAAAGAAGGACCAGGGGACACATGATAGCAGCCTTCCAATATCTGAGGGGCTGTCACAGAGAGCAGGGGGTCAACCTATTTTCCAAAGCATCTGAAGGCAGGACGAGAAGCAACGGATGGAAACTAATCAAGGAGAGAAGCAACCTAGAACTAAGGAGAAATTTCCTGACAGTTAGAACAATTAACCAGTGGAACAGAAATTGCCTTCAGATGTTGTGGGTGTTTCATCACTGGAGTCTTTCAAGAAGAGACTGGACGGCCATCTGTCAGAAATGGTGTAGGGTCTCCTGCTTGGGCGGGGGGTTGGACTAGATGACCTACAAGGTCCCTTCCAACTCTGTTATTCTTTGCTATTCTAGTGCAACCCTCTTTTCAAGGTAGGGAACCTTATATCATTCCAGACAAGTGGCTGTCCAGTCTGTGGTCAAAAGCCTCCAGTGGTGAAGCACCTACAACTTCTGGAGGCAAGTAGTTCCACTGGTTAATTGTCCTCACTGTCAGGAAGTTTCTCCTTAATTCCAGGTTGCTTCTCTCCTTGATTGGTTTCCATCCGTTGCTTCTTGTCCTGCTTTCAGGTGCTTTGGAGAATAGCTTGACTCCCTCTTCTTTGGGGCAGCCCCTGAGATACTGGAACACTGCTATCATGTCCCCCCTCGTCCTTCTCTTCATTAAACTAGACATCCCCAATTCCAGCAACCGTTCTTCATATGTTTTAGCCTCCAATCCCCTGATCATCTTTGTTGCTCTTCTTTGCACTCTTTCCAGAGTCTCAACATCCTTTTTATGTCATGATAACCAAAACTGGATGCAGTATATTTATTGCACCATAATAAACATGGTATAATATTTATTATTTATTTTTCATTTACTCAATTTCTACAGGATTCCAGGCCATTTGATGGGGAGGTTTCATATGAAAGTGGATTCATTCATTCATTCATTCATTCATTCATTCATTCATTCATTCATTCATTCATTCATTCATTCATTTTCAATTTCTACAGGGTTCCAGGCTGTCGGTGAGGAGGCTTACTCTGAAAGTGCATTTTATTTATTGATTTTTATGCAGGCATTCGTTGAATTTCTTCAGCCACCCAACTCAAGCAAGTGACTCTGGACGCCTGACGGTTCTCAAATTAAAGCAATTTAAAAAAAACGTTAATATAATAATAATAAAAAAATCTACTAAATAAAATTTTCTCTGAAAAGAGGTGGTGGAGGGCCAGGAGTTAGGGTCCCAGGCAGTCCTCGGCTTACGACCGTCAAGAAACCTGGACTTTCCATCCTATGTCATGCGGTCGTTGAGGCACCCATGGGATAGGTTGGTGGTTATTAAGAGAACACAGCCGCCGTTAAGCGAATGTGATGGTCCTTAAGCGAATACGGCAGTGTTAAGTGAACATGACGGTCATTAAGTGGCTCCACTGTCCAGAACAGGAGGATTGGGGGGGGGGTGTTGGTCAGAAATAACAGTTTGCGGCAAAAAAAAAACAACTTGCCATCCATCAATAAAGCGATGCTGGCTGGGGGATTCTGGGAGTTGAAGTCCAAGGTTGGCCGAGGTTGAGAACCACCCACCTACACAACGCGATCCAACACATTTCCTGTGGGCCTGTTTGCCTGTTCCTGCAAGGTCACACACCCCATCTGCGTGGCCAGCTGTGGATGATGGGAGTTGTGATCCATCCCACCTCCTCCCCAGAGGCGACTGAGGCTTACCTGTCTCCGTGATAAAGGTGAGCTTGTCCACGCCCTCTTGGTACGCCCTGCCCGCGAAGTGCAGGGTGATCCGGAAGGGCTGTCCTCGGCGTACGAAGAGCCGATGGGAGCCCATTTCGGAGGTCTTGTGATCCTGGTTGTTCTCCTGGCATTTCAGGTCCCAGGTCTCTAACTGAAGATCTGCAAGGACCAAGAAGAAAAAATCAGATTTGTTTATTTATTTTTCCCCTCCTGGCAGAACTTTTATCTTCCCTTCTCTTGCAAAAAAAAAAAGTGGGGAACGAATTAAGAGCCTGGAAAACCTTTAGATCACCAGCTGAGGCATCTCCTATTGCGTGAGGACTTCGCTGGGTGTAATAACGGTAATCCTCAACTTACGACAGCTTGCTTAGCGACTGTTTGAAGTTGCGACGGACTCCCCATAAGCCATTTGTCTGAAATGGTATAGGGTTTTCTGCCTGAGCAGGGGATTGGACTAGATGACCTCCAAGGTCCCTTCCAACATTTATTATTATTGTTATTGTTATTGTTATTGTTATTGTTATTGTTATGCACGTAAGGAAGCTAAAAACTGCATCTGCAGCTGTTTGCAGCATCCTGTGGCTGTAGGCTAGTTTTTATTATTATTAAATTTGTTTGTTTTACGTTTGAGTTACAATATCTCTCCCAGAAATTGGCGTTTATATTTCCAGTTTCCGGCAAAAAACGCCCCATAGTGAACAATGGATTCACTTAACATCCATTAATTTATAGCTGCCACAAAAAAGGTTATAAAATCAGGTCTGGTCATATGGTGACTTGTTTTACAACCGTCACGGCATACGACCATAATCATATAGGGCTTCCTGCTTGAGCAAGGGGTTGGACTAGAAGACCTCCAAGGTCCCTTCCAACTCTTGTTATTCTGTTGTTATTCTGTTAGTCATAAGTCAAGGACTGCCTGTACACAAACCGAGGCCAATTTAGTGGCACGGCTCTTTATGGAACGACAAACTAATAGATTTTCAAAATCATTTTGTTCGGCTTGCCGTAATGAGAGTTTGGAAGAGATATAAAGTAAGATTGACTCCTCATATTTCCTTATAGTTGTCACCCGTGGAAGCTTTTCTTAGAAGAGAAATTGTAACGACACAAACTGGGTTGACCTATGTGGATTTGTTGACTTGCACTCAAGGAGAATAACAGAGTTGGAAGGGACCTTGGAGGTCTTCTAGTCCAACCCCCTTCTCAAGCAGGAAACCCTATACCAGCGGTGTCCAGTCTTGGAACTTTAAGACTGGAGGACTTCAACTCCCAGAAATCTATGCTGGCTGGGGAATTCTGGGAGTTGAAGTCCACAAGTCTCAAAGTCCTTAAGGTTGGACATATATCATTCCAGACAAATGGCTGACGGAGCACCCACAACTTCTGGGGTCAAGCAATATCCACTGATTAATAAATTAATTTTAACCTAAGTTAAAAACTGAAGAAGAACTGGAAAGAGAAGGCCGTATCCATCCACGCATTTTGCCCCGTGCAAATTGACAGATTTAAACCGGATGAGAAGAATTGTGTTTTTTAATGAATGAGAAAAAGCGACTTTGAATTGGATTTATGTACTAGGGACGAATGTGTGATCGCTGAGATGTATAAATGGCCGTGGAAAAGGAATACGGAAGTTGAACACGTCCAAGATCGTTTGATTAAATGGGCCAAAAAAAATCGGAAATAACTTTATGCTTGACCAAGGGGAGAATATGGGGAGTGAAGCACTGAAATTTACACTGAATTATAATTTGAAAGAGGAGTTTTATAAAGTGAGGTGTCGTTGCCTGACAGATTGTGAAAGATGTATAAAGGGGAGGGGTCCAGCATATGTTGGAAAGAATAGAATAGAATAGAATAGAATAGAATAGAATAGAATAGAATAGAATAGAATGGAATAGAATAGAATAGAATAGAATAGAATAGAATAGAATAGAATAGAATAGAATAGAATAGAATAGAATAGAATAGAATAGAATTAGAAATAAGAATAGAATAGGAATAGAATAGGAATAGAATGGAAAAGAATAGAATAGAATAGAATAGAATAGAATAGAATAGAATAGAATAGAATAGAATAGAATAGAATAGAATTAGAAATAAGAATAGAATAGAATAGAATAGAATAGAATAGAATAGAATAGAATAGAATAGAATAGAATAGAATAGAATAGAATAGAATATAGTGGCTGTGCTTGTATGGGGTGGTGGTCCTCGGCTTATGACCATGAGGGCAGCATGAGCCAGAGCAGACAGGGAGGGGCAGGAGGGGGGGGAGGACAGGTGCTTCGGTCCCGGCCAAGAATCCCCTCCCTTTTGCCCCGGGGCAGCCAAGGACCACAAGCCCAGTGACCTACACATGGGTCGGGGGGGGGGTCCTCTGGGTGCCCGGTCATCCCTTCCCCGGGCTGCTGGCCGCAGGCCTCCCTCACCCGCCCCCTCCGGGCCCCTCCCTCCCCTGGCTCCTTTCTTGAGCCCCCTCCTCACCTTCCTTTGGCAACACAACTGAAGGACAACTTCTGCCTCCCCCCCCCACACACACAAACACACACGGTGGGACTGTGGAGGTCTGAAGCCCCCGGCCAGGCTTCCCTCTGGCAGCTGGGAGGTTCTGTCATTTTTCAAAACACACCCACACACACACTCTTTCTCTCTTTTTGTTTTTCTCTCTTTCTCTCTCTCTTTTCCTATTTCTTTTCCTATATCTTTCTCTTTTTCTCTCTCTACTCTTTTTTCTCCCTCTCCTTCTCCCTCTCTTCCTTTCTCTTTCTTTTTTCTCTCTTTTCTCTTTCTTTTTCTTTCTCCTCTTTCTCTCTCTCTTTCTGTTTTCTGTCTCTGTCTCTTTTTCTATTTCTTTCTCTTTTTCTCTCTCTACTCTCTTTTTCTACCTCTTTCTTGCTCTTTTCCTTTCTCTCTCTCTTTCTTTCTTCTCCTCTCTCTCTCTCTTTCTCTTTCTGTCTGTCTCTCTCTTTTTCTATTTCTTTTTCTTTTTCTCACTCTACTCTCTTTTCTCCCTCTCTTCCTTTCTTTTTCTCTTCCTTTTTCTTTCTCTCTCTTTTGTTTCTCTCTCTTTTTTATTTCATTCTCTTTTTCTCTCTCTACTCTTTTTTCTCCCTCTTTCTCTTTCTCTCTTTCTTTTTCTCTCTCTTCTCTCTCTCTCTCCTGCGTTTTAAGACATACGGTCATGGATGAGTCAGAACCCTAAAACTGGAAGGGATTTGGAGGTCATCTAGTCTAATCCCCCGAGGAGGGTAGGAACCCAAGCCCAAATGTCCCAGACAAATAGCTGTTCAGCCTCTCCTTGAACCCACCCATCCGTCTGATTCATGGATTCTGCTCAGATGAGTAACAATCCCAAGACTGGGAGGTAGCCTGAGTCCCTAGAAAGAGTTCAAAGAAGAGCAAGAAAGATGATAAAGACTCAATAGTATGATGAATGGCTAAGGAAACTAGATAGCTTTAACTTAATGAAAAAAAGGAACTAGGGGAGACATGATAGCAGTCTTCCAATATTTGAGGGGCTGCCCCAAAGAAGAGGGAGTCAAGCTCTTCTCCAAAGCCCCCAAAAGGCAGGACAAGACGCAACGGATGGAAACTCACCAAGGAGAGAAGCAACCTGGAATTCAAGAGAAACTTCCTGACAGTGAGGACAATTAACCAGTGGAACAGCTGGCCACCAGAAGTTGTGGCTGCTCCGTCACTGGAGGTTTTTAAGAAGAGAGCGGACAGCTGCTTGCCCGAAATGCTACAGGGTTTTCGGCTTGAGCAGGGGGCTGGACTAGAAGACCTCCGGGGTCCCTTCCAGCTCTGTTATTCTGTTATTCAGTCTTCTGGGATCTGGCTTGTCTGGTCGAGAAACAATGGGTGGCCCCAGAGAGCAGTCTGACCTGTATAAATTCCAATCTCTACGCGTGTTCCATTGTTAATTTGAAATATTTATTTTAAAAAAGCTGTAAAACGCAGCTGGAGAACAAACAGAAGAAGGAAAGAAAAAACCTTAAGAGGCCGGCAGCTGAGTAAATGTAGTTTGGGTGAATGCCCTGATTTTGTTCCATGTAAATGGGGATTGTTTAGATCAGGGGTCTTCAAACTTGTCCCTTTTATGACTTGTGGACTTCAACTCCCAGAATTCCTCAGCCTGGCTGAGGAATTCTGGGAGTTGAAGTCCACAAGTCATAAAAGGGACAAGTTTGAAGAGCCCTGGTTCAATGTTTCTCAACCTGGGCAACTTTAAGACAAGTGGACCGCAACTCCCAGAATTCCCCAGCCAGCCTTGCTGGCTGGGGAATTCTGGGAGTTGCGGTCCACCCGTCTTAAAGTTGCCCAGGTTGAGAAACACCGTTTTAGATTGTCCAAATTGGGAAAATTTCTACCCGAGTTGCAGAAAAAATGATAAAGATGATCACCTGTGGGTCTCCCTGGGGTTCCTGCCCCCCCCACCGAGAAAGACCTTTAATAGCCCCCTGTACAGTGTCCACGGAGACCCTACCCCTCTCCCCACTTCCCTGCATTTTACCCAGGTGCTCCCCAAACCATCAGCCACTTCCCATGGTTCCCTGTTGCTCATTACCCCACCCCCCTCCAGACCTGGAGCGTGGGGAAAAAAAAAAATTCTGCCAAAACCTTTTAGACTTTTGTCCAAACGGATCACCGGCAGTTTCCGAGGTTCCGATAGGTCAAATCAGCAAGAAGATCTGGTCGAAAGGACAGGCCTTTGAAAGACCCCAGGCCAGGTGAGCAGGTGGATTTGGGTCACCTGGCGCCTTGGAAGCAGCCGCCCTCCCCCCCTTCCGTTGGCACAGGAGGCTGTGGGGCAAAGTCACCTTCCAAGGTGGGGAGGGGTTTTCTTGAAGGGGAGGGGCCAGCTGGTCTGCAGAGGCAGGTTCTGAGTTCTCGCCCTCCCCTCCTCCCCTCCCTTGTTCCCTCACTCGGTTCCCATCCCACACCTTTTTCCAGTTTGTTAATGGTTCTCTTGTTTAGGTTAGAAACCTGCTCAGCAAGCAAGGAAGGAAAGCCATCCTGGGCACCTCCTGGGCACATTGGCACTGGGGGGGGGAGGTTGGCACGAAGGAAACACTGACCCAGGCCTCCCTCCCTCCCTTCATTATGCTTTCAGTTTCAGCCCTTTCCAGGAGGCTAAGAAAGTGGGGGTCTTCCGCCCTCCCTCCCTCCCTCCCTCCCTTCCTTCCTTCACTATGCTTTCACCCCTTTCCAGGAAGCTAAGAAAGTGGGGGCCTTCCTTTCCTTCCTCCCTTCCTCCCTTCCTCCCTCCCTTCCTTTCCTCCTTCCTTCCTTCCTTGTGCATGCACACACAAGCCACTAGCACCCACGTGTATGCACACACAGGCTACTAGCACCCGCGCACATGCACGCATGGGCTGTTAGCGCCACAAACATGCAGACACTGGCCATTAGTGCCCACACACATGCCCACACAGGCCCCTAGCACCCACGCGTATGCACCCACGGGCCTCTAGCACCCACGCGTATGCACCCACGGGGGGCTAGCGCCCGTATGACACTAACATAAGTGGGAGGGTGCGTGCACACATGCGCGCACTCGCCATCCATTGCCACGGCCCAGTGGCCAACAGGCTACGGCCCGGTACCGGGCCACGGCTCACAGGTTGGGGATCCCTGGTCTATACCACGCAGAGTCTTTCTTTCTTTTTTCCCCCTTCCTAAAGAGCAATTTATAAAAATTACTGAAGGAGTAAATTTGGGCTTGGCTGCCTCTTAACTGACGGCTGACTCTAATTATTTCAGGCAGGAGAAGAGCTGGAGGGATTGGCGAGGAGAGAGGCTCCTGTCCAGAATATTTTCTGCCCAGATTTCGGAGTTCCACCTCGCTGGGTCTGTCGCCCAAAATAGAACAGATGCACCCAGAGCGTTTCCGTTCTTCCATTTGTATTTTTAAATTATCCCCCAAGCCTCCCTGGCTTGCGCCCACCCCTTGTCAGCCAGCCAAACGCCTGAATCGACGCCAGGAAGCAAATTGCTCAGAGTTGCAACAGCTGTGTTTTTTTTGACCGCTCTAACAAGTTGTAATGGGCTTCGGTGGGTCACAAAAAACAAAGTTTTTTGGGAAACAAGAGAGAGCAGAAATACATGAACTTTGGGAGGCCAACCAGCCTGCCAGCTCTGGGCTGTGGTTGAAAGGGGTCGTGGCTGCAAAAAAAGATTTATGGAAGGTTTTTCCTTGCCAGATGCTTCTCCTGTCCAGGATCGGATTTGCAACACAGTCGACAGGTTAGTAGGTTGCAAGGAAAGCAGGAAGGAATCTGTGTGTTACAGGGCTGTTGCGGGTTATTGTGCTTTTTGTGTTGAGGTTTTATCCTTGTAAGCTGCCCGGAGTCACCGCAGCCATAAATCAGTAGTCCTCTAACTTACGAACAGAGCTGAGCCCAAAATTTCCGTTCCATTCCCGTTGTTAAGTGAGTTTTGCCCCATTTTACCACCTTTCCTGCCACAAAATTTTGATGAAAAAAGTTTAAGGCCCTGAACTTTTTTGTGTTAGGCATAATGCCAGAAAAGATTAACAAACGAAGCCTATATCTGATTTTACACATCACAACAGCGGCAAGAATAATATTTGCGCAATGTTGGGAAAATGAAGGAATACCACCGGATGAAGAAATAATTAAAAAAAAATGCTAGAATGCGCAGAGATGGGACAGATTGACTATGAGACTGAAAGAAAAAGAAGAAACAGAATATTATCAAACTTCGGATTTATTTTACAGATGGTTAGAGGAAAGATTAAAGGACTAGGAATTAAATATGTATTAGCGCAGTTAAACACAGACAGCACGTTGGTTGAAAAATTATTATTGTATGTATGGAAAAAATGAATAAAATCTTATAAAAAAAGAAAAAAGAAAAAGTGAGGTTTAAGGAAACCAAACCTTTGGCGCTTTGGAGAATAAAAGAGGATGAATCTGCAAAGAGCACGGGGCTAAAATGCAAATTTAAGGCTGAGTACAGGGAGTGCTCGTCTTACGACCACAATTTTTGTTGCTAAGCAAGACATTTGTTCAATGAGTTTCCCCCCACTTTCTTGCCACAATTGTTAAGCGAATCACTGCCGTTGTTAAGTTAGTACACAGTCGTTAAGTGAACCCGGCTGGCCCCTGGATTTTCCTTCTTAGAAGGTCGCAAAAGGGGATCACGTGACCGTGGGACAGCGCAACCATCCTAAGTACATGCCAGTTGCCGAGCAATTTGATCACGTGACCACCGGGGAGGCTGCGACGGTCGTAAGTGTGAAAAAAACGCTAAGTCCCTTTTTTCAGCGCCGTCATAACTTTGAACGGCCACTAAACGAACCGTCGTAAGTCGAGGACTACATGCGAAAGTCCTTAAATAAATAACTAAATCCCCCCCGTGGCGATTTATGTCTTAAAATCCTGCAAGTTCGGACTGCAGTTTTGAAATTTAAACCAGGCATTTTTGCATTTTTGTGAAGGCCACCTGTGCCAAGAGGCTCTTCATTTTTTTGCTGGCCAGATAGCAGGCACCGTGATTTGCCAGGCTGCCCGGAAATAGCGAAATAAATATATACTTCATTTTACGACGTACGTCTCCCGTAATCCTATGGGAATAGGTGAGAGAGACGGGCGGTTCCTGAGCAGGATAAGTAAAATAAAAATATTCCAGGCTCGGTTCGCCCAGAGTCCTTTGCCGAGGTGGCTATATGGAAATCAAATAAATCAAATAAATCAAAATAAAAATAAACATTCCTCCTTATACTCCTCGTCCACTGTCACATATTCTTTTTCCTTATAAGCACAAACGACACAGACTAGTGTCATGCAGAAAAATCCCGAACGCCGTCAACCCTGGCCAGACCTTCGTTCTCCCCCCATAGGGGCTGATTCTTTTGCAGTTCATTTCCTGCCATTTTCTAAACGGAGCCTGCCTTAATCATCGCTAATATTTCGATGTAGGTTCGAAAGCTTTTAAGATACCCAGAGAACTTGAAGAGGCAGCTTTGCCCGATGGGCAGCATGAAAGAAAACATCTCCGTGCTTTGAACGTGCATTAACAACATTTCTCTTTTCGGACTCAAAGTTTTGGACTCAAAGTGCAAAGTTACTTTTTAGAGGAACACATTCAATCAGAATACAGCTGGAAGGGACCTTGGAGGTCTTCTAGTCCAGCCCCCTGCTCAAGCAGGAGAGTCTATACACCATTTCAGACAAGGGACCGTCCAGTCTCTTTTTAAAAACCTCCAGTGATGGAGCACCCACAACTTCTGGTGGCAAGTTGTTCCACTGGTTAATTGTTCTGACTGTCAGGAAGTTTCTCCTTAGTTCTAGGGTGCTTCTCTCCTTGATTAGTTTCCATCCGTTGCTTCTTGTCCTTCCTTCAGGCGCTTTGGAGAATAGCTTGACTCCCTCTTCTTTGGGGCAGCCCCTGAGATATTGGAACACTGCTATCCTGTCACCCCTCGTCCTTCTCTTCATTAAACTAGACATACCCAATTCCTGGAACCGTTCTTCGTATGTTTTAGTGTCCAGGTATTTTTTTCTTATTTTTCCCAAAAAACTTTTTAAAAAGTTTTTTTTTTTCCCCTGGAGGGTTGAAAATCAGGGGAAATCCCCCCCCGCGTCCACGTCCTTGGGCCAGGACTTTGGGGTTATTTCTATTTATTTTATTTTATTTTATTTTATTTACCTTCTGCCATGGTGCCTGCAGAGAAGCTTCCCTGCCGCTGCGCTCTCCCGCTCTGCCTGCCTTCGCCAACTCGCGGAGCCGGCCGACGACGCTGCGAGGTTGCCTCTGAGCCTGGAGCCCTCTCCCTTTATAGCCACCACCTTCCCCTCCCCTCCCCTCGGCTGGGTGGATAGATCACACAGTCATCACGAAAAGGAGACCGGGACGGGACGGGACGGGACGGGGGGGGGGGAAGAGAAATTGCAAGGGAGGGCGGCTTCCAGGAAAAAATTAAATGCACCCTTTAAAAAAAAAAGGAAAAAAGCATGAACACCAAATTAGGCACCGGAGTTGGTGGCGAAGAGGACGTTTGAGCGACGGGCTGGGGGGGAGGATTCTGTCTGGGGAAAGAGCCCCCCCCCAGCTGGTTTTTCTTGGCCAGATCCTGGTTGCAGCAAAGGCTGGGAACTGGAGCTGTCCCCCCCCCCTCCACTCCTTGGCTCCCTGTGCGCCTCCCTGGGAACATGAGATGTTTTAAGCGCTCCTGGCGTTGTTTGGGGTGCCCCTGTGCTTGTGTGCAAAGGCTAAAAAAAAAAAGGGGGGGGGGTTCAGCTTCCTGCCCCCTTTGAGGGCTAAGCCCCACCAGAGGCTTATCGGGGAGAGACAGCCAAGCCAGACCCAGACGGGAAGAGGAAACGCGTGGCCTTGGGCGTGGGGTGGCATAGCCACAGACAGGACCTGCCAGCCTGCTGGGTCCCTTCTTCTCCTCCTCAGTCAGCTGGAAGGGACTTTGGAGGTCTTCTAGTCCAGCCCTCTCCTCAAGGAAACTTACAGACCCTTACAGAAACTGTCCCAACCAGGATAATTAACCAGTGGAACAGCTGGCCTCCAGAAATCGTGGGCGCTCCATCACTGGAGGTTTTTAAGAAGAGGCTGGATAGTCACTTGTCTGAGACGGTATAGGATCTCCTGCTTGAACGGGGGGGGGGGGGGGGGGGGCTGGACTAGAAGACCTCCAAGGTCCCTTCCAGCTCTATTCTATATATATATATATATATGTGTGTGTCTTTGATGACTGCAAAAATACGAATCCCGGGCATATCTGTTCAATGACACAGTCCTCGATCTCCGGGAGAAATATAAACCAGCTGTTTATTGTTAAAAAGTTTAAAACAATAAAAACAACTATTTACAATATTAAAACAACTTAGCTTTCGCTGGTCCCCTGCCAGCGTCCTCAGAGTGAAGTGTCGGGGTGGAGATTACTTTTTTTATAAACCTTGCTAGCCTAATTGCTTACTCATCGACCGTGTGATACTGTATATATATATATATATATATATATATATATGGGAAATACAGAGTTGGAAGGGGCCTGGGAGGTCTTCTGGTCCAACCCTCAGCTCCAGCAGGAGACCCTCTACCATTTCAGACAAAGGGTTGTCCAGTCTCTTCTTGAAAACCTCCAGTGTGGGAGCACCCACAACTTCTGAAGACCTTTAACCACTGAACAAGGAGCAATGGATGGAAGCTAATTGAGGAGAGAAGCAACCTGGAACTAAGGAGAAACTTCCTGACAGTGAGGACAAGTAACCAGTGGAACAACCTGCCTCCAGAAGTTGTGGGTGCTTCATCACTGGAGGTTTTTAAGAAGAGACTGGACAGCCATTTGTCTGCAATGGTATAGGGTCTCCTGCCTGAGCAGGGGGGTGGACTAGATGACCTCCAAGGTCCCTTCCATCTCTGTTATTCTGTCTACCAAAGAAAAGGACTAGGGGTGACATACAGGTAATAGCAGTCTTCCAATATTTGAGGGGCTGCCACTAAGAAGAGGGGGTCAAGCTATCCTCCAAAGCAGCTGAAGAACTAGAAGCAACAGATGGAAAATTACCAACTAATCAAGGAAACCTAGAATCAAGTAGAAATTTTGCAACAGAACAATTAATCAGTGGAACGGCTTGCCACCAGAAGTTGTGGGTGCTCCATCACTGGAGGCTTTTAAGAAGAGAATGGACAAACATTTGTCTGGAATGGCATAGGGTCTCCTGTTTGAGCTGGGGGTTGGACTAGAGGACCTCCAAGGTCCCTTCCAACTCTGTCGTTCTGGGTTCTGGGTTCTAACCCAACATGTGTCCTGACTCAGATAGAGAAGTGGAGAACCAAGAGGCAAAGGTGAAGGGCAGCCGAGACGGGGAGGCAGTTTCCATAGACCTCCTAGAGTGGAAAGGCACCCTTGAGGTCATCCAATCCCTCCCAGCTCGGTGCAGAAATTGGGGCAAAAATGTCCCTCCTGCACGCATCCAATCCAGAGGCTTTGTAGGGCACAAAGTCAAGACGTAACTCCAAACTCTTTGCACTCCGGAGAAGGAAAGAACAGCTTGGGCTGAAATGGGCCAACTTCTTGTTGCCAAGTTGTCACAGGACAATTCAACAATTCTTTGAGGAATTTTATTTTTATTTTTTATTTAGGGTATGGCATCTACAGAGGTCAAGCATCTTAGAAGAGTTGATTATCAACTGAATATAACTCGACAGTGTGTTGTGGCTGCACAAAAGTACAAATGTATATTTTGGCACTTAGAGAGGATCAGGATTTCCAAGGGGTGCTCTGAATACACTAGGCAGCTGGAATTTTGTCCTTTATATATATATATATAAGATTTCATTGATTTTTTCATACATTCAATAGTACTTGTTCAACAAACGTGCTGTCTGAGTTTACATTCACTAATACAAATTTAATTCCTAATCCTTTATTCTTTCCTCTAGCCATTGATAAAATAAGTCCCAAGTTTGATAATATTCTGTTTCTTCTTTTCCTTTCAACCTCAAAGTCAGTCTGTCCATCTCCGCACATTCTAGTATTTTTTTAATTATTTCTTCCTCTGATGGTATTTCTTCATGTTTCCAATACTGCGCGAATATAATTCTTGCCGCTGTTGTTACATGTAAAATCAAATATATGCTTCGTTTATCAGTCTTTTCTGGCATTATACCTAATAAAAAAAGTTCAGGTTTAAAATCTATATATTTTCCCAACATCTTTTCTAGCCACGTGTGTATTTTTTTCCCAATAACTCTTTGCTTTGGCACATGTCCACCATACATGGTAATAGGTACCTGACTTATGTTTGCATTTCCAACATCTATCTGACATGTTTTTAAACATTTTTGCTAATCTTGCGGGTGGCAAGTGCCATCTATAAAACATTTTATGTAAGTTTTCTTTGTAAGAAGTTGACATTGTCAATTTATAGTTTCTTTCCCACAAGTTTTGCCATTTTTCTAATTCTATATTATATCCAAAAAAATTTGCCCATCTTATCATTGTTTCTTTAACTTGTTCGCTTTCCATTTTCAAATTTAATAGAAAATTATAAATTTTCTTAATTAGTTTCTCATCAGAGGTTAGTAATATCTTATCAAACAAGGTTTGCTGCTTATAAAATCCATACAGTTTAACATCTTTATCATATCTAGCTTGCATTTGTAAGTGTGCCCACCATGATAGATTGATACCCTGATTTTCCATTTCTTGTTTAGATTTTAAGTTCCCTTCAGAATTTAGAATATCTCTGTATGTCCGGATCTTTTCAAAATTAACTAAATTTGGATGTACGAATGCTTCCATTGTTGAAAGCCAACCTGGAATTTTCAGATATATTTTACATTTTATTTCCCCTCCATGTTGATGATAATGCATTTCTTATAGAGTGGTTTTGAAAGTACTTACGGATTTTATTTTTCCCATACCATAAGAAAGCGGGCCACCCCAGATGTAAATCACGTCCCACCAAATATAACAACCTTTTGTTTCTAAGAATTATCCAGTCTTTTACCCGTGTTAATACGGATGCTTGATAATATAAAGACCCACTCTGGCAAACCAAAATCTCCATTTTCCTTCGCTGCTTGTAACATTTTCACCTTGATTCCAGCTTTCTTTCCTTGCCAAATAAATTTCAAAATTAATGAGTTTAAATCTTCAAAGAATTTTTTGCTCAAGTTTTATAGGCATTGTTCAACCATTCAACAATTCCGTTTGATTATTTAAAATAATTAAAGAATTGTTTTAACGTTGGTCTGTCATTCCCATTTCATTTGGTCTGCCCTTTGGCATTCTTTCTTCAATACTTCCCTTCCACCAGTTTTTTTTGATATGAGTGTAACTTTTGCCCCATGGTGAGTTTGCCACAGAGAGCTAACAATAACAATAACAACAACAACAAAAATAACAGAGTTGGAAGGGACCTTTGAGGTCTTCTAGCCCAACCCCCTGCTCAGGCAGGAAACCTCAGTTAGCAGCTGCGAGTCGGTTGCGAAAAGTTATCCTAGACCACTTTTGGGGTGCTGGCAGGGCCACCATGTTCCCCCCCCCACACACACCAGCTTTGTGGTCCTCTTTAAAAGTCCCCAGCCTGGGGGAAGCGACCCAGATTTACTTCCACGAAGGGATCTGAGCCCTTTCAAGGGTCCTTTGCTGCTTCGGTGAGATGAGTCTAGGATTTCCTGCCCGAGCAGGGGGTTGGACTAGAAGACCTCCAAGGTCCCTTCCAACTCTGTTATTCTGTTTTATTCTATTGACGGTCCTCCCCCTCCTCTTGCACAGAGCAATTCGGAGGGGGGAGGGGCTCCAGCTGCTTCAGGCCAGGGCGGGGGACTCTGGGTAGGGGGAAAGGCTTTCCCAAAGCCTTAAAGAGCTTTGGGGTGCATCTTCCATGCCAGATCAGTCACGCTGAAACTCCTCAGCTGGGCCACGCCACCGTTTTGCTAGCTGCACGCAGGGAAACTGAGGCAGGAGAAGGCAATGGACGAGGGGAAAAAAAAAAACAGGGCCGGGAAGTCTCAGGGGTGGGAGGGGGGGCTTGAAAGCAGTCAGGGTTAGAGGGAGGGGGTTTCCAAAGGGTCACTCAGATCCTGCCAGTTTAGCACTTAACTAGCAACGGGGTGGTGGCCCGTCTGGTGTGTCAACTCAAGAGGGGGACAAGCCCGCTGGAAGGACGTCTGCCAGAGGGTGGAAAGGACAGCAGCTGGCAAGGCCCGAATGGGGGGGGGGAACATCAGGAAAGCCCATAAGTGGGAAACAATAGAGGTGGGAACGTGCTGAACTTCGATTCCGGCACGGAGAGCATGACTCAGAAGCCACGATGCGAAGCAGGCAAAGTGACTCTCTGAACTTGGCTTCCACAGCTGGGTCCTGCCTCCCTCGCAGCTCCCAGGTGACCCCCCCCCCCAAAAGGCACAGGCAGAAAAACACGAAAGACGCTCAAGTCCCAGCGGTGGCCTCGGGCTCAGTCCACAAAGCTGGAAGACCTTGGGCACGTCCGGCAAAGCTGGCTACTCAGTGTGTGAATGTTGGCTTGTTTGGTTTTCCCAGAAGAGATGGTGAAGCTCTTCTTTCATAGAAGAGAATCTTTCTAGGCCAGGATTGAGGTGAGGGGTCCTTGGCGCTCTCTGAGAGACGGGCAGGGGGTGTTTTTGCAGACGTTTCATGACCCAACTAGGTAACGTCAGGGCTTTTTTTCTCATAGAACGCTCAGAATGGAGTTCTGGCACCTTTTTTGGATGGAACCTTGTAGGGTAGGCAAAGTGGGTTGTATGACATGTGTGAGTTCTGGCACCTTTTTTTTTTTTTTTACAAAAAAAGCACTGGGTAATGTCATCAATGCCAGAAGGATTGGGTATGTGGAGTGGAGGAGAAAGGAAGGAAGAGGAGAGGAGGAGGGGGGAGGAGGAGGAGGAGGAGGAGGAGGGCTATGGAGTCCTCTCTGAGCTTGCCTGTTGTCTTGCAGATGTTTTATGACCCAGTTTGGTTCTACCCAACCTTCTAGTGTTGATGATGTTATCTAGCTGGGTCATGAAACATCTGCAAGGAAACAACCAATCACAGATAGCACCAAGGATATTACAGTCCTCCTCCTCCTCCTCCTCCTCCTCCTCCTCCTACTGAAGATGTTGCCTGGTTGGGTAACAAAATGTCTGCAAGGAAACAACCAAGCTCAGAGAACACCAATAACCTCACAGCCCCCCCTCCTCCCCTCCTCCTCCTCCTCATCTCTTCCTCTTCTTCCTTCTTTCCTTCTTTCCTTCTTTCCTTCTTTCCTTCTTGCCTTCCTTCCTTCCTTCCTTCCTTCCTTCATTCATTCATTCATTCATTCATTCATTCTTGCCTTCGTTCTTGCCTTCCTTCCTTCCTTCCTTCCTTCCTTCCTTCCTTCCTTCCCTTCCTTCCTTCCTTCCTTCCTCCTCCTCCTCCTCCTCCTCCTCCTCCTCCTCCTCCTCCTCCTCCTCCTCCTCCTCCTCCTCCTCCTCTCCACAACCTCCCTTCTTGCACTGATGATGTTAGGATGAGGTGACTGTGAGCAGGGAATGTTGATCCAGGCAAGGGCGTAATGTAGCTGATGTGGCTTTTCTCTCAAGGAGCTCACCTGCATTTCTGCACCTGCCCTCCCACTGGGGGGAAACGGCCAGCCACACGTTCCCCCTCCCAGGGTCTAACTTCGCAATGTTTGTGAGCTTTGCAATGGGCCATCAGGGTCTCAGGAAAGAACTTGCATGTTCTACTTCTCCTCCTTCTCATGGGTTGGCGATCCTTGACTGGGCTGGCTAGTCAGTGTATGTTGGCAGGACTGGAACTGCCCCCCCTCTGCTGGGTGGGCACAGGGAGCAGCGCTTCTGAGCCACTGATCACATGACCGTGGGGATGCTAAGTGCGAGGACGCGTCGTAAGTGACTTTTCTCCTTGCCGTTGCTAAATGAATGATTGCAAGTCAAGCAATTACCTCGACTGACTCATTGGAAATGTGTGTGTCCTGATTGCTTTATGTCTTGGGCGCTCAGCTCTTGGGGGGCTGCCACAAAGAAGAGGGGGTCCACGCGTCCTCCAAAGCACCTGAAGGCAAGACAAGAAGCAACGGATGGAAACTAACCAAGGAGAGAAGCAACCTGGAACTAAGGAGGAATTTCCTGACAGTTAGAACAATTAACCAGTGGAACAACCTGCCTCCAGAAGCGGTGAATGCTCCATCACTGGAGGTTTTTAAGAAGAGACTGGACAGCCATTTGTCTGGAATGGTATGGTTTTATAAAGCGGTACTAGTACTCTGCGTGATCTTGATTCTATGCCTCTGTTTATACAAGCCAGGATTGTTGTATTAGCTTTTTTGGTTGTTGCTGCACACGGCTGGCTCATGGTCAAGTGATCGTCCACTAGGACTCCAAGGTCCCTCTCAGAGTTGCTGTTTTTGAGCCAGGTCTCGCCCAGTCTGTACTTTCATACCTTTGGTTTTTCCTGCCTAAATGTAAGACTTTGCTTTTCTCCACATTGAAACTCATTTCGTTGGACAGGCCCATTGTTCAAGTCTGTCAAGATCTTTTTGGATCCTGAGTTTGTCTTCTGTGGTGTTGGCTATTCCTGTCAGAGTCTCTTTCCCCTTTTGGCACAGCAAATCCCTCCCATTTCACCTGTGGCAGTCCTTGAACGGTTCCCTTACAACAGCACTGAATAGAAGGGATTTTCAATGGGTCCTCGCACTTACGACCGTCACAGCATCCCCATGTGTGTATGTGTGTGTATGTATATATATGTATATATAGCATATGTATGTGCATGTATTTGTATGGATACACACAAACACACACACACACACACACATATTCTTTTTCAAGCATCAGAATTTCATTTTTTAATGTGTGCCAGTTTGTCCACAGAAAAAGTGTCAATAAATCCTATCCTATCCTATCCTATCCTATCCTACCTTACCTTACCTCATCTTATCTCATCCCGTCTCATCCCATCCCACCTCACCTCACCTCTTCTCTTCTCTTCTCTTCTCTTCTCTTCTCTTCTCTTCTCTTCTCTTCTCTTCTCTTCTCTTCTCTTCATCTCATCTCATCTCATCTCATCTCATCTCATCTCATCTCATCTCATCTCATTTAATCTTATCGCTCAATTCTGAACCACTCAAGGCTGACTCAGCCTTCCGTCCTTCCGAGGTCAGTAAAATGAGGACCCAGATTGTTGGGGGTAACAGGCTGACTCTGTAAACCATTTAGAGAGGGCTGTAAAGCCCTGTGAAGCGGTATACGTCTTATTGCTATTGCTATCTACTGTATATATAAATGTATATATATGGCAGTTAAAAGGAAGAAACAGCTGCGATCACACATTGCTCCTAGAAGCACGAGGCCGAAGAGACACCAGCCTGAAGATGATGAATGAGACTTCGTCGAAACGTTGCCAAGACACTTCCAATTTTACGCGGGAGAAAACCCGAATTACCAAAGACCTACATACAAACACCCGTGAAAACCTCAGAAAACAAATATATATATGCAGGTCTTGGCGTATTCGGGTCTTTTCCCGTGTAAGATTGAGAGTGTCTTGGCGATGTTTCGACGAGGTCCCACTCACCATCTTCAGGCTGGTGTCTTCGGCTTCGTGCTTGTTGCTCGCACAAGCATGAAGCCGAAGACACCAGCCTGAAGATGGCGAGTGGGACCTCGTCGAAACGTCGCCAAGACACTCTCAATCTTACACGGGAAAAGACCTGAATACGCCAAGACCTGCATACCTGTACCCGTGAAAATCTACGAAAACATATATATAGGCTTAAGATACAGGAGGACCTGGACAGACTTGAACATTGGGCGCTATCTAACAAAATGAAATTCAATGGTGAAAAAAGTAAGGTTCTACATTTAGGCAAGAAAAACCAAATGTACAGGTATAGTATAGGGGGTACCTTGCTCAATAGTAGTAACTGTGAGAGGGATCTTGGAGTCCTAGTGGACAATCACTTAAATATGAGCCAGCAGTGTGCTGCAGCTGCCAAAAAAGCACACAGTGCTGGCTGCATTAAGAGGGAGAATCAAGATCACGTGAAATTATACCCTTTACAATGCCTTGGTAAGCCACACTTGGATACTGCATCCAGTTTTGTCACCACGATGTAAAAAAGATTGAGACTCTAGAAAAAAGAGCAGAGAGAGCACAAAGATGATTAGGGGACTGGAGGCTAAGCATATCAGGAACGTTTGCTGGAATTGGGTATGTCTAGTTTAATGAAAAGAAGGAGTAGGGTGACATGATAGCAGTATTCCAATATCTCAGGGGTTGCCACAAAGAAGAGGGAGTCAAGCTATTCTCCAAGGCGCCTGAGGGCAGGACAAGAAGTAATGGATGGAACTAGTCAAGGAAGAAGCAACCTGGAACTGAGGAGAAACTTCCTGACAGTTAGAACAATTAACCAGTGGAACAACCTGCCTCCAGAAGCGGTGAATGCTCCAACACTGGAAGTTTTTAAGAAGAGACTGGACAGCCACATGTCCGAAATGGTATAGGGTTTCCTGCCTGAGCAGGGGGTTGGACTCGATGACCTCCAAGGTCCCTTCCAACTTTATTATTATTATTATATATATATACACATACATACATTTACATATTTGCAAATCAGCTGCCAGTTTCTGGGCTTGGGCTGGCCTCGTATTCTCTGTTACTAGCTGAAAGGAGAGAAGGGTGGATGGCAGCAAACCCCGGTGAAGACAATCATGGATGCATGGCGTTGCTCGCTTGGGTGGGGCAGAATTGCGGGGGGGGGGGCTCCGTGGGATGGCAGGCAGATCTTTCCTCAGTTGCAACAAGATTCGAATACTGCCTTCTTCCCCTCCCCCGCCCCCAGTGATGATCAAGTTTTGTTTTGGCTATGACCTCAGGCATTGATTTATTCTCGTTTATTGAAGATATTTCCAGGCTGCCTTTAGGGCAGAAGCCCAAAAACCAACTCCCTGGATAGCTTACACATAAAGGCAATGAAATATTAATCACGGCAGGATCACATTTGGGACTAGGAGTTCTCAACGGATCCAACAAAGCGGGGGAGGAAGAAGGAAAAAGTTAAATAAACAAATAAATAAATAAAATAAAATAAAATAAAATAAAGACAGTTCCAGGATGGGAAAAGAGAAATGGAGAAATATTCTCTTCCCAGTTGCTTTCCATCTGGCAGCCGAGGCTGTTTCGGTCTCTGCCTTGTCCAGGGGCCGGCTGATCCTGGCTGATCCTGGCCGCTGCTGGCCAGTGGCTTCCTCTCCAGAGGTTGCTTGGCCCAGCCCACCTCCATGACCTCACCTGGCAGGCCAGGCTGGCTGAGGCCGATCATCCAGGGAAGGGGAAGCTGACCAGTTCAAGGATGCTGAAGCCTAGAAAGGAAGCAGTCAGGTCCTACATTTAATAATAATAATAATAACAACAATAATAGTAATAGTAATAGAAAGAAGATAGAAATAGAAAGACTGTGGCAAAGGCAAGCAAGGGTGGTACCAATAGTAATAGGTGCCTTGGGTGCAATCCCAAAACAGCTGGAGCACCACTTGAACACCATCATCGGCATTGACAAATTCGCCAATTGCAAAAGGCGGCCTTACTAGGAACTGCTTCCATCCTGCGACGAGATCTGTAATACCATCAAACATCCACATCTGCCTATCCCAGGTCCTTGGGAAGGACTCGATAGGCAGACAAAAATGCCAAATCCAGTCTGAACATCTGGCTGACTGTGCGATGATCAATTAATAATAATAATAATAATAATAATAATAATAATAATAATAATAATAATAATAATAATAATAATAATAATAATAATAATAATAATAATAATAATAATGTTGGAAGGGACCTTGGAGGTCATCTAGTCCAACCCCCTGCTCAGGCAGGAAACCCTATACCATCTCAGACAAATGGCTGTCCAGTCTCTTCTTAAAAACTTCCAGTGTTGGAGCATTCACCGCTTCTGGAGGCAGGTTGTTCCGCTGGTTAATTGTTCTAACTGTCAGGAAATTTCTCCTTAGTTCCAGGTTGCTTCTCTCCTTGATTTAGGCAAGAAAAACCAAATGCACAAGTATAAAATAGCTGGTAGCTGCCTCAAGGGTAGTAACTGTGAGAGGGATCTACTCTACGAAAAAAACAATGGGCCCTATCCAACGAAATGAAACTTAATGTAGAGGAAAAACAAGGTTTTACACCTGGGCAGGAAAAACCAAAGGTACAAGTACGGATTAGGCAAAACCTGGCTCAGAAACAGCAACTGGGAGAGGAACCTTGGAGTCCTAGTGGACGATCCCTTAAATAGGAGCCAGCCGTGTGCTGCAGCTGCCAAAGAAGCCAACACAATCCTAGGCTGCATTAACACAGGGACAGAATCAAGATCCTGTGAAATGTTCACGCCTTAGTAAGGCCACATCTGGAATCCCGCATCCAGTTTTGGCCACCACGATGTAAAAAAGATGTTGAGACTTTATTAAAAAGTGCAGAGAAGAGCAAAAAGATGACCAGGGGGCCGGGGGATAAAACATATAAAGATCGCTCGCTGAAATGGGGTGTGTTTAGTCTGGAGAAAAGAAGGACTAGGGGAGATATGATAGCAGTCTTCCAATATCTGAGGGGCTCAACCTATTCTCCAAAGCAACAGAAGGCAGGATAAGAAGCAACGGATGGAAACTAATCAAGGAGAGAAGCAACCTGGAACTAAGGAGGAACTTCCTAACAGTGAGGACAATTAACCAGTGGAACGGCTTGCCACCAGAAGTTGTGGGGGCTCCATCACTGGAGGTTTTTAAGAAGAGACTATCTGGAATACTATAAGGTCTCCTATCCGAGCAGGGGTTGGACTAGAAGATCTCTGAGGTTGCTTCCAGCCCTAGGATTCTATGATTCTATAATTCTAGGATTCCTACCTTCTCCTCTTCCATGCCCAAGGGGAACTGGGAGCCATTCAGTCTTGCCCAAAAAGTTGGTTTGCAAAGGGAATGACCCGTCCACCTGTCCGGAGGGGCGCCCTGATTCTTTGTGGCCAGAAGTGGCCTTGACTGGCTTTATTTAGGAGTGACCTCACCAAGATAAGATAAGATAGATAAGATAACCTTTATTGTCATTTTTTTTTACTGTGGGCACAACAAAAATGAAATTTAGTTGCCCGCTCTTAAAGTGAAACACATACATGACACACACCTAAACATACTATGAACAACATATATATAGACCCACATCCCTACATATACGTAGCAAATAAATATTAAATACTGTCCATCTTGAATATATAACGCAAGGAGGAAGCTTGAGAGTTCGCCAGGTTAATGCTGTATGGAATGAAACTATGGCTGAATCTGGATGTTCTGCTGCGGATACCACGAAGCCCCCTCCTCCCAGAAGGTAGCAAGGAAAACAGGTCGTGGAGAGGGTGTGTAGTGTCCCAGATAATCTTACGGACCAAAGACGTAGGCTTTGGAGTCCCAAAGGTGTTTTTTCAAGAGGCAACTGGACTTTCTTCTTTTCCTTTGAAGACGTTTTGCTGAAGAAGCTTAGAATAGAATAACAGAGTTGGAAGGGACCTTGTAGGTCATCTAGTCCAACCCACCACCCAAGCAGGAGAGCCCCTACACCGTTTCTGATGGATGGCAGTCCAGTCTCTTCTTGAAAGCTTCCAGTGATGAAGCTCCCACAACTTCTGAAGGCAACTTCTCTTCCACTGGTGGATTGTTCTCACTGTCAGAAGATTTCTCCTTATTTGTAGGTTGAATCTCTCCTCGATCAATTTCCATCCATCGTTCCTGGTCTGGCCTTCAGGTGCTTTGGAAAAGAGCTGGACCCCCTCCTCTCTGTGACAGCCCCTCAAATATTGGAAGACTGCTATCATGTCCCACCCCCTCCTCCAATCCTTCTTTTCTCTAGACTAGCCAAATCCTGCAACTGTTCTTCATATGTTTAGTCTCCAGGCCTTTAATCATCCTAGTTGCTCTTCTCTGCAATTTTCCTAGAGTCTCAACATCTTTTTTACATCGTGGTGACCAAAACTGGTTGCAGTATCCTAGGTGTGGTCTTACTAACATGTTACAGAGTGGTGTTAGTACCTCACACAATCTTGCTTGAATCCTCTGCTAATGCAACTTAGGATTGCGCTGGCTTTTTTGGTTTCTTGGATGAGAAGCGAAACTTTTTCAAAGAAAAAAAAAAGAAAGTCCACTTGCCTGTTGAAAAAGCACCTTTGGGGCAACCATGACCTGGAGGACGGAGATTCTCCATCAGGGGTCTTCAAACTTGGTCCTTTGATGACTTGTGGACTTCAACTCCCAGAATTCAATTCCCAGGCACGTCGGCTGAGGAATTCTGGGAGTTGAAGTCCACAAGTCATCAAAGGGCCAAGTTTGAAGACCCCTGCTCTCCATAGACAGTAGGCTTTGGAGGGTGCTAGCAAAGTCCCACCTGAGCATCAAGGATCCAACTGAACAGCCTCATCCTTCCACTCTCGCCAGCCGTTCCCAGTCAGAGGTCCTCCATGAACTGGTCAGGCTGGCAGAGTTTTAGAGGAGCAGGAGTCCAGAACACCTGGAAATCCTCAGCCCTGGGAAGTCTGCCTTTTGTTCTACATCATAAAAGTAATTCGAGGCCTCGTCCCTGACGCATGGACACGGCTTCTTCCTGGCTGTGTCTTTGTGTCTTTATGCAATTCTGCTGGCTGCGTTTTCCTTTACCTTGAGAGCCTCTTGAGGTCAGGAAGTTGTCCACATCCTGCTGCTTTTGACTTTTCTGGCCTGCCTCCAGCTGCTGTTCTCCTCACATTTCTCCTCACCCAGGATCCTTGGACACCGTCCCACCTTCCTCCTTTTCCTGGATACGGGTTCTAATCCTTCTCCAGTTTCCATCCACTTTCTCTAGGCTACAGCTTCTTCATCTTCTATGATTATTTTGTGGTCCCGCCAGTTCTTGCTTGCCGGCAAATGGCGTTTCTCATAGATCTTCCAATGCACCGTTGTTGCTATTATGATTATTCCTGAATTTATATGCCACCCATCTCAGAGTCAAGAGACGCTGGACAGCTTACAACAATACAAAAGTGGAATATAAAACAAAAAAGGACCTTCAAACATTGATCACGTTCAACATTCAGAATTAAAATTGGACAGCAATTTTCCGGAGTGGTAGAGGGTTAGAATAGAATGGAATGGAATGGAATGGAATGGAATGGAATAGAATAGAATAGAATAGAATAGAATAGAATAGAATAGAATAGAATAGAATAGAATAGAATAGAATAGAATAGAATAGAAAATATGGAATGGAATGGAATGGAATGGAATAGGAATAGGAATAGGAATAGGAATAGGAATAGGAATAGGAATAGGAAAGAATAGAATAGAATAGAATAGAATAGAATAGAATAGAATAGAATAGAATAGAATAGAATAGAATAGAATAGAATATGGAATGAAATGGAATGGAACGGAATGGAACAGAGTAGAGTAGCGTAGCGTAGAGTGGAGTGGAGTGGAGTGGAGTGGAACGGAACGGAACAGAACAGAACAGAATAGAATAGAACAGAACAGATATAGAATGGAACAGAGTAGAGTAGCGTAGCGTAGAGTGCAGTGGAGTGGAGTGGAGTGGAATGGAACGGAACAGAACAGAACAGAATAGAATAGAATAGAACAGATATAGAATGGAACAGAGTAGAGTAGCGTAGCGTAGAGTGGAGTGGAGTGGAGTGGAGTGGAGTGGAGTGGAACGGAACAGAACAGAACAGAACAGAATAGAATAGAACAGAACAGATATAGAATGGAACAGAGTAGAGTAGCGTAGCGTAGAGTGCAGTGGAGTGGAGTGGAACGGAACAGAACAGAACAGAATAGAATAGAACAGAAGAGATATAGAATGGAACAGATAGAATAGAATAGAATAGAATAGAATAGAATAGAATAGAATAGAATAGAATGGAATAGAATGGAATGGAATGGAATGGAATGGAATGGAATGGAATAGAATAGAATAGAATAGAATAGAATGGAATAGAATGGAATGGAATGGAATGGAATGGAATGGAATGGAATGGAATAGAATAGAATAGAATAGAATAGAATAGAATAGAATAGAATAGAATGGAATGGAATGGAATGGAACGGAACGGAACGGAACGGAACAGAACAGAACAGAACAGAACAGAACAGAATAGAATAGAACAGAACAGAACAGATATAGAATGGAACAGAGTAGAGTAGAGTAGCGTAGCGTAGAGTGCAGTGGAGTGGAGTGGAACGGAATAGAACAGAATAGAATAGAACAGAAGAGATATAGAATGGAACAGATAGAATAGAATAGAATAGAATAGAATAGAGCTGGAAGGGACCTTGGAGATCTTCTAGTCCAGCCCCCTGCTCAAGCAGGAGAACCTATCCCATTTCAGACAAATGGTTGAACTGGAAGACCTCCAAGGCCCCTTCCAACTCTGCTCTTCTGCAATTAATTGTGCAATTACAGAATTGCACCGTTAAGGGTGTCAAATATTGGCCTTCCCCTCCTCTGCCGGCCTGTCCAAGGGCTGGCAAAGGGGAGACAGAAGCTGCCAGGCTGAATTGTGTTCTGTAGCAACCAAGGGAGGAGCAGCAGTCCCGGCGGCTCCTCCAGAGAACCAGGAAGTGCTCTGAAGAATGGGGTATCAGTTGTTTGGGGAGGAGGAATTTATCTTGGCTCGCTCGGGGCCAAGATTTAGGCGTTGCCGTGAAGTCGGCCGTATCTCCCGCGGGCATCTGTCACTCTCTTCCAGCAGCAGCTCACCTCAAGCACAGCTCCTCTGCCCTAACCCTGTTGTTTTTGGACAATTTTCACAGCAGCCTTCAGTTTAAACAATGTTTGGGGCTGCATTCTTCCTCATCCGGCATCCGCTAAATACACTTTCCCTTATCTCCTTCCGGCATCTCAGGTGCGCCACGATTGCTCCTGAACGGATCTCTCTCTCTGTTTGTCTTTCCCTCTCTCTTTCTCTCTCTCTCTCCCTCTCTCTCTCTTTCCCTCTCTCTCTCTCTCTCTCCCTCCCTCCCTCCCTCCTGTTGTGTGTGTGTGTGTGTGTGTGTGTGTGCTTTGCTCTGACATGTCCACCTGGCTGCCCCCCCCCCCCGGAAAATCAGCTCTTTTTGTCTGCCAAATCCTGGCCACAATGGTTACACAATGTTCTTTAAAAGTGTCAGCTGTCAGCACATTTGTGACGGAGGGTCAAAGAAATCCAGTTTTGGTCCCTCCAGTTTTGGTCTCCACGATATAAAAAAAAAAGATGTTGAGACTCTAGAAAGAGTGCAGAGAAGAGCAACAAAGATGATCAGGGGACTGGAGGATAAAACATATAAGGAAAGGCTGCTGGAATTGGGTATGTCTAGTTTAATGAAGAGAAGGACGAGGGGGGACATGATAGCAGCCTTCCAGTATCTCAGGGGCTGCCCCAAAGAAGAGGCAGTCAAGCTGTTCTCCAAAGCCCCAGAAGGCAGGACAAGAAGCAACGGATGGAAACTCATCAAGGAGAGAAGCAACCTAGAACTAAGGAGAAACTTCCTGACAGTTAGAACAATTAACCAGTGGAACAACCTGCCTCCAGAAGCGGTGAATGCTCCAACACTGGAAGTTTTTAAGAAGAGACTGGGCAGCCATTTGTCTGAAATGGTATAGGGTTTCCTGCCTGAACAGGGGGTTGGACTAGATGACCTCCAAGGTCTCTCTATTATTCTCTTATGAATTTACGAGCGCAAAATTTGCGCAGCTAAGTGAGATGTTTGTTAAGTGAATTTTGCTCTATTTTGCGACCTTTCTTGCCACAGTTATTAAGTGAATCATTGCAGTTGTTGTTAGTAATATGGTGGTTAAGTGAATCTGGTTTTCCCATTGGCTTTGTTAGAAGGTCACAAAAGGGGATCACATGACCCCGGGACACTGCAGCCGCCACAAATAGGGGCCATTTGCCAACTGTCTGAATTTTGATCGTGGGGATGCTGCAATAGTGACAAGTGTGAAAACTGGTCATAAGTCCATTTTTTTCAGTGCTCTTGTAACTTTGAACAGCCCCTAAGCAAACTGTTGTACGTCAAGGACTATTTGTACATAGGGTTTCCTGCTTGAGAAGGGGGTTGGACTAGAAGACCTCCAACTCTGTTATTCTCCTTGAGTGCAAGTCAACAAATCCACATAGGTCAACCCAGTTTGTGTCGTTACAATTTCTCTTCTAAGAAAAGCTTCCACGGGTGACAACTATAAAGAAATATGAGGAGTCAATCTTACTTTTTATCTCTTCCAAACTCTCATTACGGCAAGCCAAACAAAATGATTTTGAAAATCTATTAGTTTGTCGTTCCATAAAGAGCCGGGCCACTAAATTGGCCTCGGTTTGTGTACAGACTTATGACTAACAGAATCACAACAGACTAACAGAGTTGGAAGGGACCTTGGAGGTCTTCTAGTCCAACCCCCTGCTCAAGCAGGAAACCCTACAAGATTATGGTCGTATGCCGTGACGGTTGTAAAACTACTTGCATGTAGGTTTTCCTGCTTGAACAGGGGGCTGGACTAGAAGACCTCCAAGGTCCCTTCCGACTCTGCCATTCTGTTATAATGCTTCCCTCTTCGGTGGACAGAAAGCCTATTCTTGATTTGCTTCTCCGTTGATCTTGCCAAAATATGACAGGCCTTTCTTTGGAATTCTGCTGAGGCCCTGGCTCAGATTCAGGCGTGCCGTGGCTTGAATTAAGAGGCTGTTTACTCGTCGCTTGAAACTTGGATCGGGACACTGAAGTCCTGATCCACACCGAGAGGAGATTGGAAGCAGGTTTCTGCATGAGCTCATCGCTGCAACCGAAAGCGACACATGGAAAGCTTGAGCGACACATGGAAGGAAATGTGTCCAAGTGCAGATGTTACCCATCTGGGCTGTAATTCTTTCAACTCGGTGTCTTTTCAGGTTCACTTTAGCAAGTTGAGCCAGATGCTGACAGACGGGCTCAGTTTACAGATGTTGCAATGGAACAGGCAGAGCACACTGAGAAGTTTATAGAATAGAATAGCGTAGACTTAGAATATAATAATAATAATAATTAATAAATAATAATAATAATAATAATAATAATAATAATAATAATAATAATAATAATAATAATAATAATAATAATAATAATAATAATAATAATAATAATAATAATAATAAAGTTGGAAGGGACCTTGGAGGTCATCTAGTCAAACCCCCTGCACAGGCAGGAAACCCTCTACCATTTCGGACAAATGGCTGTCCAGTCTCTTCTTAAAGACTTCCAGTTGGAGCATTCACAGCTTCTGGAGGCAGGTGGTTCCACTGGTTAATTGTTCTAACTGTCAGGAAATTTCTCCTTACTTCCAGGTTGCTTCTCTCCTTGATTAGTTTCCATCCGTTGCTTCTTGTCCTGCTTCAGGCGCTTTGGAGAATAGCTTGACTCCCTCTTCTTTGGGGCAGCCCCTGAGAGATTGGAACCCTGCTGTTATGTCACCATTGAATTTCATTTTGTTAGATAGCGCCCAGTGTTCAAGTCTGTCCAGGTCCTCCTGTATCTTAAGCCTGTCTTCTGGAGTGTTGGCTATTCCTGCCAGCTTGGTGTCATCCGCAAATTTGATGATTTCCCCATCTATCCTCTCGTCCAAATCGTTGATGAAGATGTTGAAGAGCACTGGCCCCAGAACAGAGCCCTGGGGCACCCCACTGCATACTTCCCTCCATGTAGATGCAGTTCCATTGAGGACCACACGCTGAGTACGGCCGGTCAGCCAGCTACGAATCCATCTGGTGGTGATGCTGTCTAACCCACATTTTTCTATCTTATCAAGTAGTAGGTTGTGATCTACTTTATCGAATGCCTTACTGAAGTCCAAGTAAATTATATCCACAGCATTCCTCTGATCCACTAATTTTGTCACTTGGTCAAAGAATGCAGTAAGATTTGTCTGGCATGATCTGTTTTTGACAAACCCATGTTGGCTTTTAGTAATGACTTTGTTTGCCTCTAGGTGTTCGCTGATTGGTTGCTTGATTATCTTTTCCAAGATCTTCCCAGGTATTGAGGTCAGGCTGATAGGTCTGTAATTTCCTGGATCCGTTTCTTTTCCTTTTTTTGTAGATGGAAACTACATCAGCTCTTTTCCAGTCCTCTGGTAGTTCCCCAGTGCTCCAGGATCTTTGAAAAATATAGTTCAGTGGTTCTGAGATCACATCTGCCAGTTCCTTGAGAATCCTGGAGTGTAATCCATCTGGTCCTGGTGATTTGAACTCGTCTAGGCTGGACAGGTGCTCACTTACCGTTTTCTTGCCTATCTTAACTTGCATTTCTATTCTGTTTTATGGCACTATTTTTGATGGGTTGGTCTGTTTTTTCCCTTTGTGTAAAGACAGATGCAAAAAACGAGTTAAATAGTTCTGCTTTCTCCCTGTTGCTTGTCACCTTCTTGCCACTTTCACCCACTAATGGACCAATCATTTCCTTCACTTTTTTCTTGTTTTTTACATGTTGAAAGAAGCTTTTTTTGTTATTTTTTCCAAGATCTTCCCAGGTATTGAGGTCAGGCTGATAGGTCTGTAGTTTTCTGGATCTGGTTTTTTTTTCTTTTTTGAAGATGGGTTTTTGACCATCAGAACTACTCGGGGGGGGGGGAGATTTTCAACAGCGGCACTGAACAAGACCCCCTCTGGCCCACCAGCTTCTCTCCCTTCCTTGTCCACACAGAAAACAGTTCAGGTCCTTCAACTCCCCTCCAAATTCTCTGGCTTATCCCTCCAATCAGGTCTCTGAAGCTTCTAGTTGACCTTTTAAACTGTGAAGCGCGGAATCCTAGCATGGAAGGATCCCTTGAGGTCATCAAGTCAAACCCACTGCCCATGCAGGAATCCATGCTGTTGCTGTTGGTGGCACCGTTAGCCAGATGTTTAGACTGGATTTGCCATTTCTGCCATCCTAGTGAGTCCTTCCGAAGGACCTGGGCTAGGCAGATGTTGTAGTTCGGTTATTATTAGATTGCTTTAGGCAAGAAAGCTGGCTTGATCGTGAGTTATAGTCCCACCTTACGCATCAAAGCTGGCTGGGAGACTTTGGACCATTCACCAGGAGATGGTGAGTTCTAGTCTTGCCTTAGGCACGAAAGCCAGTTGGGTGACCTTGGGCCAATCACCAGGAGAGGGTGAGTTCTGGTCCCACCTTAGTGAACCTTCTAGTACAGTGGTGGCGAACCTATGGCACGGGTGCCAGAGGCGGTACTCAGAGCCCTCTCCGTGGGCACGTGCGCCATCACCCCAGTCCTAGGCCTTCAGCTGGGTTTTATAAAACCTTTTCGCTTTAGGCCTCCGCCGATGTGTGCAAAAAAAAAAAAAAGGTTCAATCAGTCAATTTCAACTTCTTGCGGAAAAAAAAAAGATCTTGCAAAGTTGGAATTGATTGATTGAACTTTTTAGTCTCATCCAGTCTGCCGTTACCACCGCAGCCACGCCCAGCCAATTGGCCACACCCAGCCAATGGGCCACGCCCAGCCAATTGGCCACACCCAGCCAATGGGCCACACCCACCCGGCACTTGATGATGCATAAGTGGGTTTTGGGTTGCAGTTTGGGCACTCAGTCTCTAAAAGGTTCGCCATCATTGTTCTAGTGGCCCCCAAGGTAAGATACAAATTTTGCAGGGATGATTTTCCAAGGGCTCCTGGAGGAGGAGGGGGGGAGGAGGAGGAGGAGGAGGAGGAGGAGGAGGAGGAGGAAAGAAGGAGGAAAGGAGGAGGAAAGGAGGAAGAAAGGAGGAGGAGGAGGAGAAGGAGAAGGAGGAGGAGGAAAGAAAGAAAGAGAAAGAGAAAGAAAGAAAGAAAGAAAGAAAGAAAGAAAGAAAGAAAGAAAGAAAGAAAGAAAGAAAGAAAGAAAGAAAGAAAAAAAGAAAGAAAGGAAGGAGGAGGAGGAGGAGGAGGAAGAGGAGGAGGAGATGATTGCAGGAGGTCGAAGTCTTAATGGAGGAATTGATGAAAACCGGGATATCCAGAGAGGAGAAGGTGGCCGCACCCTCCAAATCTCAATCCTTTTTTGGGTCATCACGATGGATGCCAAAAATGGTCGGGGTTTGAACTGCATGGTGGTAGCCACCATCTTGACTTCCCGACTCCTCTGCAGACATCCCGGGATTACAATAACAAGGGGAAAATAAGAGAACACGACTGGTTGGTGCTGAGATCCCGGTTGCTGATCCTCAGTTCACTGACATCTTCTTTAGCAGAGATTTTGCTTCTAATTGTGTTGACAGCCTACTTCCTAATGTACATGCAAATATTTCCGGATTTGCACAGGGTTTGGTTCTTATCCAAAATCGTCTGAAGCAAAGCTTCCATTCTGGAGCCAGCCTGCTTCCTCTTTGCTCGTATCGTATTTGTTCATCCGTTATCCTTGGCTGATGAAAGAACAGGCCCCGCAAGGACTCAACTGCGCTGGATGAAATAGAGAATCATGACCAACTCCCAGAATTCCCCAGCCAGCATGCAGAGAGTGGGGTTTTCTCTCTATTCCTAGAGAACCAGCCTAGAAATAAGCAGAAATTTCCTGACAGTGAGAACAATTAATCAGTGGAACGGCTTCTCTCCAGAAATTGTGGGCGCCCCATCACTGGAGGTTTTCAAGAAGAGATTGGATAGCCATTTGTATGGAATGGCGTAGGACAGGAGTGTCCAACCTTGACAACTTTAAGACTTGTGGACTTCAGGTTTGCTTGTCCTTCTACAGCAGAGTTTCTTCAACTTGGCCACTTAGTCCAACTCATCCAACTCACTCAACCAACCAACCAATTCATCCATCTCACTTAACCAACCAACCAGCTCATTCAACTCAACCAATCAACCAACCAACCAACCAACTCATCCAACTCAACCAACCAACTCATTCAATTCAACTCAACCAACCAAACATCCAATTCATTCAACTCAACCAACCAACCAACTCATTCAACTCACTCAACCAACCAAACATCCAACTCATTCAACTCAACCAACCAACCAACTCATCCAACTCAACCAATGAACTCATTCAATTCAACTCAACCAACCAACTAACTCATCCAACTCACTCACTCACTCAACTAACCAATCAACCAACTGCTGGCTGAAGAATTCTGAGAGTTGAAGGCCACATATCTTAAAGTTGCCATGGTTGAAAAACACTGATAGAGAAGAACCTTCATCCAGGCTGTCTGGGGAATTCTGGGAGTTGAAATCCACACTTTTTAAATTTGCCATGATTGGATACCCCTACCAGAGAGTCTCCTGCTTGAGCAGCGGATTGCACTAGAAGACTTTCAAGGTTCCTTCCAATTCTGTTATACTACACAAGTGACTTGCCTTGTCAGTGTTGGTGGGAGAGTTCTTGGTGATTCCTTGATTTTATGGAGAGGTTCACGTGCCAAGGAAGGCAACTCTATCCCAGAAGTTGTGTCTGTTCTGCACAAAAACAGCCAATAATTCACAGTATCTGAACATCCACAAGATACCATATGTGCTATTTGCCAGTCTCCTCACTCCCCTAAAATTGTGCCTTCTTTCTGGTCAAGCTGCTCCATTCCAAACCTATGTGAATTTCCAGGGATGTGCTCAGTTAAGTAGATAATTGGATGCATAAATATATTTGGCTGATGTTGCAGGCCACGTCCTTCCAAAATGCCGCTTCCCCTGACCCCAGATAATCAGCTTTCAGCAATGCCAGGAATGTCCATGGGTTCAGCTGGAGCGATGTGGGATGCCTTTAAATGTGCAAGAGGTTTTGGCCACAAGCATGGCTGGAACAGGAACCAGCCTACATGCCAGGTCTAAGCTGAAGCCTTGCCTGGAAACAGATTCTTATTTTTTGCCCCTTAACGGAGAACAGCGTTTTAATTAATCAGCAACTCCATAAATAAATCAAGCCAACTTCATTCCATCTGTCTTGGAGTGGCTTCCAAAATAATTCAGTTCACGTAGGAAGAGATAAAAGATTGGCATGCAGAAAGGATGGTTTCCTCTGAAAAAAACACAAAAAGCACGCCTCCAAATTCCGAAAGAATGGATGCTTCTCTAAAAATCGGGTCTATAAATCCCTGGATGAGGGAGGGGTAGAAACAGTATCAATCTTTCTTTCGGCATATTAATGTCCTTGCAGCTGGGATAATTAACGGCTCTGCAGCGCTGCCTCTAAGCTTTCAGCGTAGCAAATTGTTAGACGCAACTTTCCTGCACCTGTTTAACTGTGTGCGTGTGTCCTGAACAATAAACATGGAGAGACGGGGCCCAAAACTTGCAGAATCCTTGGTGGGAGGAGGAGGAGGAGGAGGAGGAGGAGGAGCAAGGAGATTGTGGGGTCCTTGGTGCTCTCTGAACTTGGTTGTTTTCTGGCAGACGTTTCATTAACCGAACTAGGTAACATCATCAGTGTTCGCTGGTGGAAGCGTGCCTGCAGGCCGTTTTTGCCCATTTGCATGCTTTCTGAACCGTTTGATGCCCAGTAAATATTGGTATCAAATGTGCTACCGATATAGGAGAATATTTGTAGCCCAGGATTGAAATGAGGGGTCCTTGGTGCTCACTGATCTTGATTGTTTTCTTCCAGACGTCTCATGACCCAACTAGGGAACATCATAGTTGCTTGTCTCTCTCAGCAGAGAGAGTGTTTGTGGAGAGGAGGAGGAGGAGGACTGTGGGGTCCTTGGTGCTCTCTGAGCCTTGTGGTTTTCTTGCAGACGTTTCATGGCCCAAACTAGGGAACCATATCAGGGCTAGAAGGGAATGGCGTTTTAGGGAGGAGGAGGAGGAGGAGGAGGAGGAGTACTGTGGGTTCCTTGATGCTCTCCAAGCTTCATGGTTTTCTGGGAGACATTTCATGATCCAACTGGGTAACATCACCAGTGCCAGAAGAGAGTGTGGGTTGTGGAGAGGAAGAGGAGGAAGAGGAGGAGGAGGAGGAGGAGGGGGAGGAGGGGGAGGAGGAGGAAGACTGTGGGGTCCCTGGTGCTCTCTGAACTTGGTTGTTTCCTTGCAGACGTTTCATGACCCAACTAGGGAACATCATCAGTGCTAGAAGAGAGAGGGGTTTGGGGGGGAGGAGGAGGAGGACTGTGGGGTCCTTGGTGCTCTCTGAGCTGGGTTGTTTTCTTGCAGAGATTTCATTACCCAACTAGGTAATATCACCAGTTCCAGAAGGGAGGGGGGTTTGCAGAGAGGAGGAGGAGGAGGAGGAGGAGGACTGTGGGGTCCTTGATGCTCTCCAAGCTTGGTTGTTTCTTTGTTGCAGCACTGACGATGTTACCTAGTTTGGGTCATGAAACGCCTGCAAGAAAACAGCCAAGCTCAGAGAGCATCAGGGACCCTTTTCCAGGTTCTTCTGGAGATAAATTCCAAACCTTGGAATTCCAGACCGGCACAGAAACGACGTTCTATCTACTTGGCAGACCTGCAGCTTTTTAGAGGCTGCTTTGTTTGCATTTTCTATGGAATTTTGCTCACCAGCAGTTTCCTAAAAAGAGATGAAAAGCTTCCTGTGGTTTTGCAAGATTTCCGCGCACTGGATAGGCTCTCGTTTGAAGAGTCTCCTGTTCTGGCATGTTCTGCAGAGTCCTCGTCTCTTGTGAAGGGGAGATCAGGCTTATAACATGGAACATAGAATAGCAGAATTGGAAGGGGCCTTAGAGGTCTTCTAGCCCAACCCCCTGCTCAAGCAGGAGATCCTATACCATACCAGAAAAATGGCTGTCCAGTCTCTTCTCAAAAACCTCCAGTGTTGGAGCATTCACCGCTTCTGGAGGCAGGTTGTTCCACTGGTTAATTGTTGTCAATTTCTCCTTAGTTCTAGGTTGCTTCTCTCCTTGATGAGTTTCCATCCGTTGCTTCTTGTCCTGCCTTCTGGCGCTTTGGAGAATAGCTTGACTCCCTCTTCTTTGGGGCAGCCTCTGAGATATTGGAAGGCTGCTATCCTGTCACCCCTCGTCCTTCTCTTCATTAAACTAGACCTACCCAATTCCTGCAACCGTTCCTTATATGTTTTAGCCTCCAGTCCCCTGATCATCTTTGTTGCTCTTCTCTGCACTCTTTGTTTTTTGTATTGTGGTGACTGGAACTGGACGCAGAATTCCAAGCGTGGCCTTAGGAAGCCCACAGGCCCCCTTGCTCCAGGGTAAAAAGGATGCCCCAGGAACAACAGTGTTAGGAAAGGGGCTTAAGTCAGTGCCATGAAGTCTGGGCACGGCAGCTTTTGAAAAAAAGGACTCAAAGAAATTCCAGGAGTCCTTGTGGCTTTCAAGCCTGCCCGGTAAATGGGCACTTTTCAGGAAAATGGAAGGCAGGTGAGGGTGGCCACACCTTTGGATCGTGACAGGCAACTCACAATAGCAATTAGCCATGACAACTTGGCAAGATATCTGCCAGCAGTAAATCCTGAGCGTTGCAGCCTGGAGCGAATTCCGGGTTCAGGAATTCATCAGAGAGTCTGCATGAACTGAAGCTGTGTCAGATCCAGCTGAGCAGCACAAGGCGGGAGTGGCCTTCAGCCACATCAAGCTGCATTTATTTATTATTTTATTTATTTTATTTTATTTTATTTTATTATTTTATTTTATTTTATTTTATTTTATTTTATTTTATTTTATTTTATTTTATTTTATTTTATTTTATTTTATTTTATTTTATTTTATTTTATTTTATTTTATTTTATTTATTTTATTTTATTTTATTTTATTTTATTTTATTATTTTATTATTTTATTTTATTTTATTTTATTTTATTTAATTTTTAATTTTTAATTTTTAATTTTTAATTTTTAATTTTTAATTTTTAATTTTTAATTTTTAATTTTTAATTTTTAATTTTTAATTTTTAATTTTTAATTTGATTTATTATTTATTATTTTAATTTTTATTTATTTTATTTTATTTTATTTTAATTTTTGACCTGATTTTATTATTTTATTATTTTATTCTTATTTTATTTTATTTTATTTTAATTTTTGACCTGATTTTATTATTTTTTTATTTTAATTTAAATTTTTATTATTTTATTATTATTATTCTACTTTATTTATTTTTTTATTTTATTTTTTTATCTATTTGTATCCCAACTTTATTATTTTTCACAACAACCCTGTGAGGAGGAATGGGCAAGAAATAGTTCTACCATGACCCGATTAGATAAAATCATCAGTCCTAGAAGGGGTTTGTATAGAGGAGGAGGAGGAGGAGGAGGAGGAGGAGGATTGAGGGGTCCTCGGTTCTCTCTGAGCTGGGGGGGGGTAGTTTCTTGCAGATGTTTCATGACCCAACTAGGTAACATCATCAATGCTAGAAGGGAGAGGAGTTTGCAGAGGTGGGGGGGAGGAGGAGGAAGGGGTAGGGGAGGAAGAGGAGGAGGAAGATAAAGAAGAAGAAAAGGAGTGTGGGGTCCTTGGTGCTCTCTGGGCTTGGCTGTTTTCTTGCAGACGTTTCATGGCCCAACTAGGGAACATCATCAGGGCTAGAAGGGAGGGGGTTTTTCTCTCTGTTCGTAAACAGTGGCTTCCCCTATCAGGGACAATGAAACCCCTGCATGAAAACACCCGAATTCAGAGAGCCCCAGGAGAGGAAGGGTCCATGGGTAAAGAAAGGTAGAGAAACACTGGCCTCGTTCGTTGATTACCTGCAGGGTAAGTATCAGCCCTTCCAGGTTATCCAGACGGAAAACCCAAACCATGAGAAAGTAACACACCTTAACGTTACAGCCATGGAATCTGAAAGCTCTTTTTTCCTCCCTCCCCGCCTTTACTTTCCCCGAGAACCAGGCAGGGTCCCTCTGGGCCACCTTCCCCTCCCTCATTCTTGCTTTCAACTCACATTCCTTCTCTTCCACCCTTATTTTGGCTCCAGTTCTTCTTCCTGGTTCCTCTCACCGCCCTGCCCAGTTTCTCCTCTCCGAGATCAATATTCCAGATTATTATGATGCCCTGCTTCTCCTACCCAATACCTTTTTTTTTTCTTTTTTCTTTAACATTCAATTAGGTTACGGGGTTGCAGAGAAAGTATTAAATTTACTCCCTCCTGTGTCAGCTCAACAGTGCAAGCTGGGCCTTTGGGGCACCAGGGACCGGTTCCGTGGAGAGAGGTTTTCCCGTGGACCGGAGGGTGTGTGGTTTTGTGTGCTGCCTGCATCCCGCGGATGGGGCTTTGCTTGTTTGTGTGGACCAGTTGCTGACATGCCATGGCCTGGTACTGGTCCACGCACTGGAGGTTGGGGACCCCTGCTTTAAAGCAAAGGAGGCTTAGCAATTCCTGGGGGGAGCCTGCCTGACCCCAGTTCGCTCATTTGCTAACTAAGATAATGAACCCCCCTTTTTCTCCCTCGGAGGCAGATATTCCTAACTCGGTTCCCAGAGCAGGAAAAAACACCTCCATTAATTAATTCTTTAAAAGAAAAAAAGAGTGGGGATGGCCGAAGACATGCAACAAAACAGAACAAGCCTCATGATGAAGCCTTAGTAAGGCCACACCTGGAATACAGCGTCCAGTTTTCGTCACCACATTACAAAAAAGATGATCCAAGGCCTGGAGACTAAAACCATACAAAGAACGGTTGCAGGATTTGGGAATGGCCAGCCTAGAGAAAAGAAAGACTAAGGGGGACATGATAGCAGTCTTCCAGTATCTGAGGGGCTGCCACAAAGAAGAGGAGGGGGTCAACTTATTTTCCAAAGCACCCAAAGGCAGGACAAGAAACAACAGTTGTAAACTAATTGAGAGAAGCAACCTGGAATATAAGGAGAAACTTCCTAACAGTGAGGACAATTAATCAGTGCAACAGAAGTTGCCTTCAGAAATCGTGGGTGCTCCATCACTGGAGTTTTTAAGAAGAGATTAGACAGTCACTTGTCTGAGATGGTATAGGTTCTCTTGCTTGAGCAGGGGGCTGGACTAGAAGGCCTCCAAGGTCCCTTCCAGCTCTATTTCTATTCTATTCTATTCTATTCTATTCTATTCTATTCTATTCTATTCTATTCTATTCTATTCTATTCTATTCTATTCTATTCTATTCTATTCTATTCCTTTAACAAATAATTCAATGCAGGCAGCACATCCTTCTCTTCTTTAGCAGATGGAATTGTCTGGGCTGCCTTCTCTTGAGTAAACCTCTGGCCTCCCTAATGTCCTTTGGGCACAATCCATGTTCACGGGCAACCGGCGTGATTGCCATGCACAACACATGTGTATGGACAGGCGGTGCTGGACCAGCCCTGGCCCCAAAGCATGGGATCAATTTGGACTTGGTGAACAATCAATTCAATATGAGCCAACAGTGTGCAGGGTTGCATTGACAGAGGGATTCAATCAAGATCACGTGAGGTACTATCACCACTCCATAAAGCCTTAGTAAGACCACACCTAGAGTACTGCAACCAGTTTTGGTCCCCACACTATAAAAAAGATATTGAGACTCTAGAAAAAATGCAGAGAAGAGCAACAAAGAGGATCAGGGGACTGGAGGCTAAAACATACAAGGAACAGTTGCTGGAATTGGGTATGTCTAGTTTAACGAAGAGAAGGACGAGGGGGGACATGATAGCAGTGTTTCAACATTTGAAGGGCTGTCACAGAGAGGGGGGGGGGTGTCAACCTGTTCTCCAAAGCACCCGAAGGAATAACAGACGGAAACAGATCAAGGAGAGATTCAATCTGGAAATAAGGAGAACTGTTCTGAGAGTGGGAACAATCCACCAATGGAACAGAAGTTGTCGGTGCTTCATCACTGGAGGCTTTCAAGAAGAGACTGGACTGCCATCTGTCAGAAATGGTGTAGGCTCTCCTGCTTGGGCGGGGGCTGGACTAGAAGACCTCCAAGGTCCCTTCCAGCTCTATTCTATTCTATTCTATTCTATTCTATTCTATTCTATTCTATTCTATTCTATTCTATTCTATTCTATTCTATTCTATTCTATTCTAAATGTGGCCTTCAAAGCTGGCTCTTTGCTGCTCTTCTAGCTCCCTCTGCTGGTCACCTCCAAGTCCAGCCTGCCAAGAAGTCCCATTGTCCATCTTGAATGGCGCTCAAAAAGAACGTAGAACAGAATATAGAATAATAGGGCTAGAAGGGATCTTGGAGGTCTTCTAGTCCAACCCCCCACCCATGGCAGGAGATCCTATACCATTCTGGACTTTCTCTGGGCTTGATGGGATGGATACAGGTGATCATAGAAAGAATAATGGAATTACAGAGTTGGAAGGGACCCTGGAGGTCCTCCAGTCTAACTCCCTGTCCAAACAGGAGATCTTAAAAAGCTCCACTGAGGGGCTGTCAAGCTCTTCTCCAAAGCGCCTGAAGGCAGGACAAGAAGCAACGGATGGAAACTGACCAAGGAGAGAAGCAACCTGGAACTAAGGAGAGATTTCCTGACAGTGAGAACAATTAACCAGTGGAACGGCTTGCCACCAGAAGCTGTGAATGCTCCAACACTGGACGTTTTTAGGAAGAGACTGAGCAGCCACTTGTATGGAATGATGTAGGTAGGGTCTTCTGCTTAAACAGGGGGCTGGACTAGAAGACCTCCAGGGTCCCTTCCAATTCTGTTATTTGGTATGTAGTGTAGGTCCATCAAGTGGGGAGGAAGCTTGGCCCCCTCAAAGTCGCTGTAGCCAGGAACAGAAGGCGCCACCCCTGTTCCTGAGCTCCAGGCCTGGGCCCAACCTCAGGTCCATCGTGAACCCACCACACACCTCCTGGGCCAGCTGGGACCTCAGGAAAGCTCCCCCTTAGGGAAGGCTCCCGTCCATGAGGGGGACAAACCATGGAGAGGCAGCAGTCATGAAGGGCTGTCTAGCTCCCCAAAAGGTCCCCACTTAGACTTGGCAGAACTTGTCCATCATAGGTTGGTGAACCCCTGAGCCTGGTCAAAGATAACGCAATGCAAACAAAAAAGGAAAGGTTTCCTTCCTTCCTTCCTTCCTTCCTTCCGTCTCTCCCTCCCTTTTCCTTCTTCCCTCCTTCATTTCTTCATCTCCATCCTCCCCCTTCCTTCCAGCCCTTCTTCTTTCCCTTCTTCCCTTTCTTCACCCTCCCTCCCTTCCTTTCCTCCTTCATCTTTCCTTTCCTTCCCTCTTTCCCTCCTTTCTTCCTTCCTCTTTCCTTCCTTTCCTTATCTCTCCTTCCTTCCTTCCTCCCTCCCTTTTTTCCTTCTTCTTTCCTTTCCTTATCTCTCCTTCTTCCTTCCTCCCTCCCTTTTTTCCTTCTTCTTTCCTTTCCTTATCTCTCCTTCCTTCCTTCCTCCCTCCCTCCCTCCCTTTTTTCCTTCTTCTTTCCTTTCCTTATCTCCCCTCCCTCCCTCCCTTCTTTTTTTCCTTCCTCTTTTCTTTCCTTATCTCTCCTTCTTTCCTTCCTTCCTTCCTCCCTCCCTCCCTTCTTTCCTCTTTCCTTTCCTTATCTCTCCTTCCTTCCTTCCTTCCTTCCTTCCTTCCTCCTTTCCTTTCTTCCTCCCTTCCTCCCTCCCTCCTTTCCTTCCTTCCTTCCAAAAAAAAGAGAGAGCCATCAATCAGAGTTGCTCCAGTCTAGTTCTGCAGCAAGGGAAGATTCGTGAAGAGATGGAAATCTCTCTAATCCAGCCGTGAACTTTCTGCTCCAGGCTGATAACCTTCCGGAGACGACATTCCTCAAGCCTCCAGAAGGCGAGATTTGTGCCCGTCTCCGTGATGGCACAATCTGGCCTTTTATTATTGTTCTCCAAGGAGGGAAAGTGGCAAGCAACGGTGTTAACACGGCCCCCAGGTTTGATTTACCGTCATTGGTTCACACAAACTCCCAGCCCAGGTCAACAGCCACACTCAAATCACTTTCAACCCATCAGAGAACCACAACCGGTTCTTTGGAAGACCCGGAGACCGGATGGAGTTAAAGGCACCACAAAACTTTGCTGGTGACAATGCACACCTGCTCTTTTTCTCACTCACTCACTCACTCACTCACTCACACACGCACACGCTCCTCCACACTTATTCCTCAGCCAGTGATCCAGTACTCTATTCTTCGTCTCCAGTTGATTTATTATTATTATTGTTATTTTGAGCTGTTCAAAGGTGCAAATGGATGAAAGGAGGGGCAAACACAAATGTAACTCCCATGGAAAAGAATATTTGTAGCTCGGGGCTGGGCTGAATAGTCCTCGGTGCTCTCTGAGTTGGCTGGTTTTCCTTCAGACGTTTCGTTACCCAACTAGGGGACATCATCAGGGCTAGAAAGGAGTGGGGTTTGTGGAGAGGAGGAGGTGGAGGAGGAGGTGGAGGAGGAGGAGGAGGTAGGAGGAGGATGAGGAGGGAGGAGGGGAAGGGGAGGACTCGGGGTGTCTCTGAGCCTGTTTTTTTTTTACGGATGTTTTATTAACCAAACTAGGTGACATCATCAGTGCTAGAAAGGAGTGGGGTTTGTAGGAGGAGGAGGAGGAGGAAGAAGAAGAGAAGAAAAGAGGAGGAGGAGGAGGACTGTGGGGTCCTTGGTGCTCTCTGAGTTTGGTGTTTTTCTTGCAGATGTTTCATGACTCAAGTAAGTAGTATCATCAGTGTTGGAGGAGAGGGGGGTTTGTGGAGAGGAGGAGGAGGAGCAGGAGGAGGAGGAGGAGGAGGAGCAGGGCATGACTGTGAGGTCCTTGGTGGTCTCTGAGCTTGGATGTTTTCTTGCAGACGTTTCGTTACCCAGCTAGCTAACGTCATCAGTGCCAGAAGGTTGTGTAGAACCTAAGTTTCATAACCAAATATCTGGAAGGAAGCAAAGAAGCTCAGAGAGAAGCCTGCTGACCTCATCCCAACCCGACTCCCCCTCGCCTGACCCCAGCCTCTTTCCCCCCTGACAGCAGAGCAGATCACGTCCAGGGATTCCTCTACGGAACTCCCACCTACTTGCAAGGGGGCATTCTTGACCCCGTGGCCAAAGGGGCCGGGTGGGAAATGAGGAAATGAACCTTCTTGCCAGACTGAAAGAAGAAAATGGCCACTGAAGCCCCTCCCCCCAACCTGCCCCCCCGAGGCTGGGGGAGTACAACGTTCAAGCTTCTTCAATTGTGCGATGATGGTCCTGCAGGTTAAGGGGGTGGGAATTCCGTGTGAAAAGGCTGTTCCTGGAGAACTTTCTGCAGACTCCCGAACCGAAGTCCAGTGGAATCTGAAGGGGGGATATTATTCCTTCATCTCCTCCTCTTTTTCTCTGTTTCTCCTTCGCCCCTTCTCTACTCATAGCGCACGTCCGATGCAAAGACCAGAAAATCCTGCAGGGAGGTCAAAGGGAAAAGTTTAGCCATCTCTCTCTCTCTCTCTCTCTCTCTCTTTCTCTCTCTCTCTCTCTCTCCCTCTCTCCTTCTCCCTCCCTCTCTCTTTTTTCTTTCTCTCTCTCTTTCTCTCTCCCTCTTTCTCTTTCTTTCTTTCTTTCTTTCTTTCTTTCTTTCTTTCTTTCTTTCTTTCTTTCTTTCTTTCTTTCTCTCCCTCTCTCTTTCTCTCTCTCTCCCTCTTTCTCTCCCTCCCTCTCTCTCATTCTCTCTCTCCCTCTCTCTTTCTCTTTCTCCCTTTTTCTCTCCCTCTCTCTCCCTCTCTTTCTCTCTCTCTCTTCCCCTCTCTCTTTCTCTCTTTCTTTCTCTCCCTCTCTCATTCTTTCTCTCTCTTTCTCTCCGTCTCTCTCTCACTCTCTCTCCCTCTCTTTCTCTCCCTCTCTCTTTCTCTCTCTCCCTCTCCAAGGGTTTTGCTCTTACCTGGCAGAGACTGAAGGTGGGACTGTAGTTTGGAGTTAACAGAAATTCTCACTATCTCACAGATCTGGAAAAAATATGCACAAGAAGGTAGTCCTTAAGAGAGGAAAAGCAAAATAAAGCAACAACTTTCAGCGGGAACCAGAGAAGATGGTAAATTAGGGCCACCAGGTCCTCTCCTGGCCACCATTTCCTGCCACGGAAGGTTGCTGGATGTGACCCCTCCTCAATTTGTAGGCCAACCCAAAGCAGGCATTTGTGTGCTGCAATAGAGTTTTGCAAAGGCGTTCCTAACCTCAAAAATAGTCTTAAAAGCTGGCCACTGAAACCATTCTGTTAGGAAAAAACTAGCTGAAAACCCTTTGGAAAGATCACTTCAGAAATAGGTGGCAATAGTACCAATGACCGTGTCTGAAAATGCGGGCTGAGTTCCGTTCGGATGAGCAATTTGATTGCTCAATGTCATAAGATCTGTAGTAATCGCTCTCAGTTGCCGATCACTCCCTGAAGAGCTGTTAAGATAAAACAAATAAACTCGCTGAAGGACTCCATATTCCATCCGCTGTACAACGGGTTTCATCCAAGATGTAGAATCATAGAGTCCTAGGGCTGGGAGGGACCTTGAAGGTCCTCTAGTCCCACCCCTTGCCGAGGAAGAGTTTCAAAAAGAGACAGAACAGCCATTTGTCTGAAATGGTATAGGGCAGGGGTCTGCAACCTTGGCAACTTTAAGACTTGTGGACTTCAGCTCCCAGAATTCCTCAGCCAGCTCTTTTTTTTTTTTGTATTGTATTGTAGTGACCAGAACTGGATGCAACACTCCATATGTGGTCTCACTAGTGTGATATAAAGCGGTACTATCACTACTCGTGATCTTGATGCTATCCACCTCTTGATGAAGCCCAGGAATGTGTTGGCCTTTTGGGCAGCTGCTGCATAAATTAATAAATAATAATAATAATAATAATATATAATATAATAATATAATAATAATAACTAATAATAATCATAATAATAATAATAGAGTTGGAAGGGACCTTGGAGGTCTTCTAGTGCAGGGGTAGGCAAACCTTGGCTCTTTTATGACTGTGGACTTCAACTCCCAGAATTCCTGAGCCAGCATGGGAACTATGGCCCCCTTATGACTCGTGGACTTCAACTCCCAGAATTCCTGAGCCAGCATGGGGGAACGACATGATGGTCTTCAACTCCCAAATAGCCAGCTCGATGGACTCAACTCCCAGCCTGGCCAGCTCTATGGCCCCTCATGTGGACTTCAACTCCAGAATTCCTGAGCCAGCATGGAGAACTATGGCCCCCTCATGGCTCGTGGACTTCAACTCCCAGAAATTCCTGACCAGCATGGGGGAAACTATGGCCCCCTCATAGCTCGTGGACTTCAACCTCCCAGAATTCCTGAGCCAGCATGGGGGAACGATGGCCCCCTCATGACGGTGGAACTTCAACCCCAGAATTCCTGAGCCAGCATGGGGGAACGATGGCCCCCTCATGGCTCGTGGACTTCAACTCCCAGAATTCCTGAGCCAGCATGAGGGAACGATGGCCCCCTCATGACTGGTGGACTTCAACTCCCAGAATTCCTGAGCCAGCATGGCTCAGCTTGGAAACCTCCCCCTTTCCCCTCTGTTATGTATTGAGGTTAATTGCTTAGAAACTGTTGGAAAGGGCCAAAGGGCTGCACCTGCTTACGCTCCAGACTGACTGTCTAGGACCTTGTCTTTAAGAGGGAAATACTGCTTTAATTCTATTGGCTGCCGCCTAGTGGTGAGCTGTATAAATAGTGGTTAAGCAGCAGTTTGGGCCGCTTCTGTTGTGAACTGAATAAAGAGTTGTTGTTGGCACCATTCGCCTCATCAATGCCTCACGGAACTAGAAACATAACACCCTCAGCATGGCTGGCTCAGGAATTCTGGGAGTTGAAGTCCACGAGTCATGAAAGAGCCAAGGTTGCCTACCCCTGTTCTAGTCCAACCCCCTGCTCAAGCAGGAGAACCTATACTATTATGATTGCCTAATCTCTTCTTAAAAACCTCCAGTGATGGAGCACCCACAACTTCTGAAGGCAAGGGGTTCCACTGATTAATTGTCCTCACTGTCAGGAAGTTTCTCCTTAATTCCAGGTTGCTTCTCTCCTTGATTAATTTCCATCCTGTTGCTTCTTGTCCTGCCTTCAGGAGAATAGGTTGGAGAATAGGTTGACTTTTGAGAGCAGGCAACAGAATTTCATTTTTATTGTGTGCCAGCGTGCCCGCCATTAAAAAAAAATGACAATAAAGGTCATCTAATCTATCATACTCCAGCAGTGGTCCACCAGGACACCTCAAATCCCTCTCGCAGGGACCACAGTTGAGCCAGGTGCCCTATTGAATTGTGTTTTTGGAAAGCTCAGATGCTTCCTGATCCTTGCAAGCCTGCTTTCTTAGAAGGCACGTGTGGTGATGTTGGTGTGAAGGCCCGGGGTTCTGAGTCTTTACCTTGCTTTCCATGGCTGTCTTGAAAGCCGATTCCACCTTCCTTTCGAAGAGGTTAAACAGCCACCTGCAAAAGCAAAGGCCACAGTCCTTCTCCTCCTCCTCCTCCTCTTCCTCCTCCTCTCTACACCTCTCTCCCTTCTAGCACTGATGATGTTCCCTAGTTGGGTCATGAAACGTCTGCAAGAAAACAGCCAAGCTTAGAGCACCAAGGACCCCACAGTCCTTCTCTTCTTCTTCCTCCTCCTCCTCCTCCTCCTCCTCCTCCTCCTCCTCCTTCCCCTCTCTACACCTCTCTCCATTCTAGCACTGATGATGTTCCCTAGTTGGGTACAGAGGCAGCAGAGGGACAGCCAAGAAAAGCAGCCTAGTCAATGATAGGAGCTTTATGCTGACTTGAGAACAGGTGCAGGACACCACGGACCCACTGATCAGAGTCCCCAGGCCCCAAAAGTTAGCATTTGAAAACTGGGCAGAGGCAACTGGGGGGAGTTGTAGGCCAGCTCTAGCAGAAGAAGGACCACGAAACAGACTCATTTTGCATGGTCTACTGATGGTGTTGGACCAGGACTGGAGAAACCTGGGCTCAGCTCCCCTCTCAACTCTAGGAAATAATAGCTGATTCTGAGCAATCATTTTCTCTCTCTGGAAGCTCTCAGATTGTGCTGGTTGGGAAGATCTGGAAGGGGTTGAGGATACCATGTACATTACCTTACGTACCTGAAAGAAAAACAGACGAGAAGTGTAGCACACGGATAAACCACTGATCCATCACTGGAGGCTTTTAACAAGAGATTGGACAGCCACTTGTCCAGAACGGTATAGAGCAGGGGTCGGCAACCTTGGCTCTTTTATGACTCGTGGAGCATAGCTGGCTCAGGAATTCTGAGAGTTGAAGTCTACGAGTCATAAAAGAGCCAAGGATGCCGACCCGTGGTACAGAGTCTCCTGCTTGGGTGGGAGGGTTGGATTAGAAGACCTCCAAGGTCCCTTCCAACTCTGTTATTCTGTTCTGTTATTTCTACAATCATGTACATCCATCCCATCAAACCCCAGAAAATCTGGAACGGTATAGGATCTTCTGCCATGAGCTGGGGGTGGGACTAGAAGACCTTCAAGGTCCCTTCCAATCCTTTCATTCAATGTTCTAAATAATGTCTAATCCTACTTCAGATCTTTCACTTCTTAGGGAAGAAGGTGCCTTGGCTGATGCTAATGTCAAGAACCTTCCATGAATATTAACAAAATCAACTTACTCCCATCTGCCAGATATGTCAATGTTGACATTGGAAATGTGGGTGTTACAATCCAAGGTGGTAATCGTTGGTCTCCCAGCACCATCACTCCCCAACTGCAAGCCCACGGAGATGGAGATGCCGTCAACATTCAGTTCAAAGGAACCGCGGTCCTTGCTGGTAGGAGACACAATGCAACAGGAGCACTCCCAAAAATCTCAGACTTTTGTTTCAAGAGATAATGAAGCCACCAGCCGAAGTCTAGGCTAAAGCAGTTATTCCTGTTATTCAATTCCTTGTCGTGTCCCCTCCCACTGCTCAACCTGATAGTGTCCCATTTGACAATGGTGTGCGGCCTTGGAGGACTACTGTCGAGCTCCTGCGGGCTCGACACACAAACGAGGGGGGAAGAGAGAGCGGCGCGCAGTCCCCCAATGGGAGGCGTTGAGGGACTGGTAAGGACGTTGACAACTACAATGTTCACATAAAGGTCAATATTTATTTATTTATTAAATTGATATGCCACCCATCGCACTACCCAGAGTGACCCTGGGAGGCTTACAATGGCAAAAAAGCAGAAGTATAAAATCATTAAAATGAAGAGCAATTAAATAAAGGTAAAAATCAAGGTGGATTTTGTCTCTCACTCAATCAACCAAGTCATCTAACTCATTCAATTCACTCAACCAATCAACCCATGCAACTCAACCAACCAACTCATACAACTTATTCAAGTCACTCAATCAACCAACCAACTTATACAATTCACTCAACCAATGCATCCAACTCACTCAATCAACTAACCAACCAATTCGTCCAACTCACTCAACCAAACAACTAACTCATTGAACTCATCCAAATCACTCAACGAACCAACCAACTCATCCAACCCATTCAATCCACTCAACCAAAGAACCAATCAACTCATCCAACTCAACCAACCAACTCACCCAACCTATTCAACTCACTCAACCAAAGAACCAACCAACTTATACAACTCATCCAACTCACTCAACCAACCAACTCATCCAACTCACTCAACCAAACAACTAACTCATTGAACTCATCCAACTCACTCAACCAAACAACTAACTCATTGAACTCATCCAACTCACTCAACCAACCAACTCATCCAACTCACTCAACCAAACAACTAACTCATTGAACTCATCCAACTCACTCTACCAAACAACGAACTCATCCAACTCATTGAATTCATCCAACTCACTCAACCAACCAACTCATCCAACTCACTCAACCAAACACCTCTCATTGAACTCATCCAACTCATTGAACTCATCCAACTCACTCACCAAACAACTCATTCAATTCACTCAACCACCCAACTCATCCAACTTACTCAACCAAACTAACTCATTGAACTCATCCAAATCACTGAACCAACCAACCAACTCATCCAACCCATTCAATCCACTCAACCAAAGAACCAATCAACTCATCCAACTCAACTAACCAACTCATCCAACTCACTCAACCAAACAATGAACTCATCCAACTCATTGAACTCATCCAACTCACTCAACCAACCAACTCATCCAACTCACTCAACCAAACAATGAACTCATCCAACTCATTGAACTCATCTAACTCACTCAACCAACCAACTCACCCAACTCACTCAACCAAACAACTAACTCATTGAACTCATTCAACTCACTCAACCAAACAACGAACTCATCCAACTCATCCAACTCATCCAACTCACTCAACCAAACAACCAAACAACTCATCCAACTTAACCGAACAACCAATGCATCCTACCATTAATGGATGATTCTAGACCCCTCTGAAGAATGGAAGATCTACATCTTAAGGTTTCTTCTGGAGTTTGTGCTTTTGATCAGCTTTGCTGCTCAAAAGCTAAGTCCCACTATGGAGATACAAGACCTTGGCCATGTGTTGACTCCATACAGTGTGGACTAAAGTTCCATGCTTTACACAGGGCTGGTTTAGCAGATGTTGCTGAAGTTCAGCTGGTAAATAATTAATCTGCCCAGTTGCCTGGGAGGGGCATTGAGGACTCCAAGCTCATAGAAGCGATGCAGGAGTCTTCCTGATCCAACAGAAAAAATATTTGTTCCCCTTCCACTTGCACGAAGGTAGTTATCTTTTCAAAAGGCAACTGGACTTTCTTGGGGGGTTTTTTGCTTGAAAACTTTTCACTTCTCATCCAACAAGAGATGAGAAGGAAAACATTTCCAAGGGGAAAAAAAACAACAAGGAAGTCCAGTTGCCTTTTAAAGAAAACACATTTGGGACAACCATGACCTGGATGATGGGGGATGTCCATGGGCACAGAGGTAGATAAAATTATTCTAAAGTGTGTGGATTTGTGATACCAGGCAATGGCTGCCCGAGCTTCTGTTCTAAACCATGGGGTTGAAAGGTCCGTGTGACGTCCAAGAGGCCAGCCATGATAGCCCCAGAATGAACTTTCTGTTTCGAGAGGGAGTTGCAGTTATTTCTGCCACAAAACAGAGGGATTAATGGCCTTCTGGTACTTAGCCAGTTTCAGAAGCAACAACAAAGGTATGGAAAGGTAAGGAGCAGTGAGACTCACAACCAACGTTTCTTCAGCTCCCAACGGCCAGTCATTTCAGCCAAAGCATTCCTGATGGAGACTCTCACGCCCTGGCCTGGCCTGGGTTCAATTGTTGAATGGGGCAGCTCGAACCTACGGATGTTCAGACTGAAAACAAGGATGGAGAGGAGAAAAAAAAAAGCTTTTGAATTTCTGAGTTGAGTGGCTGGGTTTCATCTTGCCATCAGTGTGTCCAGCCAGATCGATTCAAGACCAAGCAGCTACATTCAGACCATTTGCTAAGCTTTGATAAATATGCACCAATATGATGAATAATCTTCAGAGACAGTCAAATCTACTGTACAATGGAAACTTACTGAGTAGACAAACAAGCTTGCCAAAGAAACCACAATGGATGGGAACCAGGAAAGGGTAGCATAAAGGGAAGATGTAAGATAGAATAGAATGGAATAGAATAGAATAGAATAGAATAGAATAGAATAGAATAGAATAGAATAGAATAGAATAGAATAGAATAGAATAGAATAGAATAGAATAGAATAGAATAACACATAGGCAAAAATTAGCTGGGTTTTCAGAGTGGGAAAAGGAAGAAAACAAGCTGTAAAAACAGCCGCAAGAGGAAATGGCTAGCCAAGGAAAATTAGCTGAATGGGATAACAGGAAAGGCAGATTAAATTGAAAAACAGGAAAGAACCTATTGTTCTAAGGAGCCATAAAATATCCCCAAAACTCAAAACAACTGCTTGAATATGTCTAATATCTTATATAATTATTAATGTACGTGTGAAGTATGATTTAGTACAGGGGTCTTCAAACTTGGCCCTTGTGTGACTTGAGTTCAACTCCCAGAATTCCTCAGCCAGCGTGCCTGGCTGAGGAATTCTGGGAGTTGAAGTCCACAAGTCATAAAAGGGCCAAGTTTGAAGACCCCTGATTTAGTATGTTTAAGGAAATATGTAGGAGGTGGTCAGAATGAGTGTAATCTCATAATACCTCAGCCAATGGGGAACGAGGAGGGATGTGGCAGCCGGGACAGGGTTGTATAAAGAAGGGAATATTTTGGGTTAGAACTTTGGAGAGAACCAAGCTTTTTGATATCTTCTCTCCCCGCTTATTGCAATAAACGAAACAAACGGATGTTGCTGTGTTGTCATGGTTCCGATAGATAAGACCAGTAAAAGTGGAACTCCAAGGCAAGAGATTCCCTTAAAGAACATATTTATTTGGCTACGAAGTATCAGCACGATCAAAAGTGAAACCAAGATTGAAGTCCTCTCCCAAAGGTTACAATGTTACAAAGTTGAACTTCCCACTCCAGTAATATGTCATAAATCACATTCCCCAAATAATTACTTTGGCGGGCAGAAGCTTCAGCCTGCCAAAACGCAATCAGCAATGACCTTGGTTCCCACGGAACAATGTATTGTTTTGACTAAGCTAAAAAATACTCATTCCCCCTCCCAACTCTGTGGCAATTGAAAACGAAGAGCAAATGGCTTCAGCCAAATTCATTTGCAGCTTTTACATGTGTCTCGGTTGGTTATTGGTCGGACGAGCATGGCTCTGATCATGAAGGAAAGTAGCCAGGAGCACATAGCCTGATTACGGTTGATGCGAGTTCGATTCTGCATTTGTATGATTTGTTAAGTTTATGCTTCAAAGTAAAGTGCACACCCAGGAAATGGGGTAATCCAACAAGCAGATCAACTGACGTCACCCTCCCATTTTCAGTTCAAGTTGAACAAAATGTTCTTTCTCTCAAATAAACTGTCAACGCTGCTAACATTGGATGTTTCGCATTGACAACAGATGGAAATGTACCCATCTTTTTCCCTTTCGCTTTTAGAGTTAGATGATGCTGGGAGGGGAGGGAATGTGAATGAAAGTCTGCCTAGACATAACAACACTAAACTCAGCGTGAGAATCAAGGTTATTGAGCCCAGAGCTGATAAAGAATTGGCGGGCTGGAGAACTGGAGAGGAAGCCTGCGCTTCAATGTGATTTATGACTGTTAATTGGAGGAGGGAATTGTGCTTTGATACTATGTGCCCAGGGGAGGGGAATTCAGTTTTTGGCTTCGATTATGCAGTGCCGATATTGTGCTACTCGAATAAAAGATTCTTTAAGGTAAACAATGCCTCGAAGTTCTTTTGAAGAGTGTCATCTGTCGGAACCATGACATAGACATTCCCAGGGAAGACCAAGGAAGACCCACTATGGGGCTCTGGATTTGGGGCCTAGTCTGGTCTCACATGCACACTCCACAGGTCTGAGGTGTTTCCAAAATTATAATTTTCCCCGGTCCTTCTGAGTCCAGCAAACAGAAGTTGCTACCTCACTTTCTTAGCTCCAATGGACTCACCTGTAGAATCTGTAGTCAACTTTTCCAATCACTTTAACTCTGTATGAGCCAGAGAATTCGGGCAGAGGTATCGCAGGCAAGTCCTTCTGCAAGGTTGCAACTCCCTGTTGGCATGCTGAAACAAGTGGACAATTTGTGGGCTGGCACTTTTTTAAAAAACTCCTTTAGAGCTTTCGCACTCTACATTTTTTTGAAAGATGAAAAAATAATGTGTCTTATTTGCCAGGTCCTGGGTGCTCTCTGAGCTTGGTGGTTTTCTTTCAGACATTTTATGACCCAGCTAGGTAACGTAATCAGTGCTAAGAGAGAACCCCTTCAGTTGCACTGATGATGTTGCCTAGTTGGGTCATGAAATGTCTGCAAGAAAACAACCAGGCTCAGAGAGCATCAAGGACCCCACTGTCCTCCTCCTCCTCCTCCTCCTCTTCCTTCTAGCACTGATGATGCTACCTAGTTGGGTCATGAAATGTCTACAAGAAAACAACCAGGCTCAGAGAGCACCAAGGATCCCACTGTCCTCCTCCTCCTCCTTCTCCTCCTCTCCCTTCTAGCACTGATGATGCTACCTAGTTGGGTCATGAGACGTCTGCAAGAAAACAATCAAGCTCAGAGAGCACCAAGGACCCCACAGTCCCTCCACCCAATGGTGCGCCAGTTCGATCTTGATTCATCCCAATTCAAAAGAATATTCTGTTGGTTACAAGCAACATCATAACCCCTTTTTACACCAGTTGCAACACAGGTAAAAGAGGTGGGATTTCAATCATTCATAGGAACTATCTCCTTATCTGATCACTCCCCCGGACTGTACTCTGCTTGCGCAATCAGTCCGTCACAAGTAAATGATCTAAAACAGTGTTTTGCAGACTTGGCTATTTTAAGAGGGGTTATGTCGGACCTGCCACAACTTAAACCTCTCAACATGGCAAGCTATGAGAAAGGGATGGTTTATTAGAAATCAAGTGTATCGCAGTAGTGCAAAGCCAGAACTGAGAATCGCGCACCAAAATCCCTCAGTCCTATTTTTCCCTTCCTTAACTATCTCCCATTGTCCATCCCAGTGTAACCAATCAGGTTCAGGAAAGATACTGTCATAATGGTCAGTCCAAGCCCAGTTTGGTATGTGGCCCCCTCATTTTTCCAGCTCGGTGGCCTTGAGGCAGCATCTGGAGGAGATACGGCATTTACTTCCGTTTCCCCAAGCGTTCCCCCACTTCATCCCCATCTCCGTAGTTCATGGCAGTCTACCACTGCATAGCAGGAAAGCACAAGCAAGCATAAAATAGCAGCTGGGCAGGTGGACTTTAACTTCCAGAATCCCCCAGCCAGCTCTGCTGACTGGGGAATTCTGGGAGTTGAAGACCACCCTCTGAAAGTTGCTGAGGTTGAGAAACACTATCTAAAAATGAAATTGGCAAGACTATCTCAAAAGGTACAGGTTTTATCAAGAACAAACGAATCTGACCGATGGACGTATTTCACTCCCCAGACCCTCTGCTTTCCAGACACCCCCTTTGTGGCTGAGTATAGGGTCTTCAACCTCCAGGTCCAATCCAATAAGGGATTAAGGAAGAGCTGTTTTAGCCCCGGACAAACCATGTTGCTTTGCAGCTCACTTGTGCTTAGCGACGCCCATTGCATGCAATAACCCAGCTTAGTCATTCTTCAAAGAACGGACTCTACAGACCAGCTGAAAAAGTCAGGATTAGCGTGTAGGAATCCTGTTTTTAATTATTCTCTAAAAATGCAAGCCGGTTTTACTCAGATTTCATGGGGATCTGGAACATAGGACCACAGAGTTGGAAGGAAGATCTTGAAGGTCTTCTAGCCCAACCCCTTCCCCATGGAAGGAGATCCTATACCCTTCCAGACAAATGGCCGCAACATGATGCAAAACGGGAGAGTCACTTTGGGGTCACCCCTCTGATCTCCCTGCACCCCACTCATTGTCAGACGGTTGGCTGTGGGGCAGAGGGGGGGGTCCTGGGGGCGGTGGAAAGACCAGTTGGGTAACCTACCATAATCCAAGCCTTTCTTGGTGATTCTGCTTGCAAATCCCGGATTTACGGCCTCAGACGAAGGCACTAAGCAGCAAAGCCAGAGCGCCAGGAGGGTCACCCTGCACATCTTCACACACACACAGCCAAACTCCTGGAGACCTTCTGCTCAGACCAGGGTGAGTGTCTAGAGACTCTGGTGTAGAGAAAGAGGAAGCAAGAGTGAGCTTTGAGAAGAAGCAGGAAGTTGCACTCTCATTCCGGAAGGGGGCTAGGCACGTGTGTGCGGCACTCACGCAAATGGAGCATGCATGCGCTCACTCACCACTTCCGTGGCCAGCTCATGGCCCAGTAGCCGCGGCCCACAGGTTGGGGACCCCTGCTATAGAGTATCCTGCCTGAGCAGGGGGGTGGGCTTGAGCAAGACCCCTGAGTTCCCTTCCCACCCTATTCTTCTATTTTCAGTCTCAGAGGTCACTTCCCCATTCCTGATCGGAGAATGGAGCAACGCAAGCCACAAGCACAACGGCAATTCTTAAGAACACACAGCGCAGAAACGAGACCCTGCCAAACACAACCAGAATAACTGCTGGACAAACACATCTGTGAACCAAGTAGAGCTTTTTTGGGGGGGGGTTGGACTAGATGATCTCCAAGGACCCTTCCTTCCAACTTTATTATTATTAAGCTGTGGGTGCTCCATCCCTGGAGGTTTTTAAGAAGAGACTGGACAGCCACTGGTCTGGAACGGTATAGGTTCTCCTGCTTGAGCAGGGGGTTGGACTAGAAGACCTCCAAGGTCCCTTTTAACTCTGTTATTCTATGTTATAAGGAGAAGGAAGGAAAGAAGAAAAGAGGGATAGAGAAGAAAGAAAAAAGACAGGAGGGAGGGAGGAAAGTTCATTCTATGTTCTAAGCAGCGTTTCTCCACTTGTTAGGTTAGGGGTCTTCAAACTCGGCCCTTTTATGATTCATGGACTTCAACTCCCAGAATTCCTCAGCCAGCATGCACGAGTCCATGAGTCATAAAAGGGCCGAGTTTGAAGACCCCTGTGTTAGGTGCTCCATCACTGGAGGTTTTTAAGAAGAGACTGGACAGATTTCCGGTGATGTCGCTGAAGATAAACCCGGGGAAAGACTCTCCACTCCCCAGGTCCGATTTTCATCTGCTGGTGGGCCCATACGGTCCGAATGCCGCCCCGGAGAGGTGGCCACCGAAGGGCGAAACTTTGGGGACCATGGGCCGGTGTTAGCCTGCTCGCTGGAGCCAAAGCAGCCCCTGGGATTGGCGGAAGAAAGGAAGAAAGACATTAACTCAGATGAGTGCTTCAAACTTGACTAAACCCGGGAGAAAAGGATCCTCTGCTCCTGCCTCGACTTCTGCAAGTCCAGTCTACCAAAAATCAGTCACGACAGTGTTACAACAAGAAAAAATGGATGCCCAAAAAAGGATACCCAGGCAATATTACAGGCAATTGCAGCCCAGGAGGCATCCTCAACTAAAAACTACGAAGATTTGAAAAATGATCTCGATAAAATGAATCAAAAAATTGAAAGCTTCCAACAGGCGATTATAGATAATCAACAAAGGATCCAAAAAATAGAAGACAAATCAGTGGAAGTCGACCAGAAATTAGAATGCTTAAAAGATGAGAATCAAAGATTGGCCCAAACAAATGCGGAACTGGAAGACACCCTGGCGGTGATAGAGATGGAAACAGCATCATACTTTTTAAGATTTCAAAACATAATAGAAGATAAGGATGAGAACCTTTTAGACCTGATAACTGAGCTACTTGCAGATCTTTTAGGAATGGGAAAGGCTCAAATGGAAGGAGAATTAGACCAGGTCTTTAGAGTCAATTCAAGCTATGCCAGAAGAAACAGAGTCCCCAGGGAAGTTCATGTTAGATTCCTTAGAAGATCCACACGAGATGAGATTTTGAGAAAAGTAAGAGACCAACCGCTAAAATACAAAGAAAAAGAAGTAGCAGTGCTCAAACAAATTCCCAGAAGGATAAGAGAGGCTCGAAGAGATTACCAGTTTTTAACCAGGAAATTGCTTGATAAAGGAGTGAGCTTTAGATGGTTGGTCCCAGAAGGGATCTTAATTTACTGGGATTTGAAAAGATACAGATTGGACACCCCGCTCAAAGCAGCGGAATTTTTTGACAACCACAGAGCCTTTTTGGAAAAAGGGGATCCTGAACCTAAGAAGCAAGAGGAAACGGCGGTTGCAGGACCGCCTAAACAAGTAGAGGAGGAAGAAGTTAAACAGACTTACCCAGAGGAAGGAGCAAGACCGAGAGAGAAAGATAGATAAGATTGCCTAGAAGATTGAGATCTAGATATAACTGAGGATATGGAGGAGATTGGAATTTTATCAATAAATATAAATGGACTGGATTCTCCCTCAAAAAGGAGAAAAACTTTTCCTAGACTACAAAAGTTAAAAATGGACATAATTTGCCTTCAAGAGACACATATTAAGAGACAACATTTCAGAATTTTAGAACAACCGAAAATGGGCAAGCTTTACTTTACACTTGCACTCCAAAAGAAAAGAGGTGTAGCCCTTTATATAAAAGAAAAGATGAATCCTTAACAAGTCTGTGCAGACGAAGAGGGGAGAATACTAATGGTGGAAATTACGGTGGATCAAAAACAGATATTGATGGTTGCAATATACGCACCTAACGATAAGCAAGACCAATTCTATCACCAATTACACAATAAAATGGTGGATTTAAATTACCAAAGCCTTTGCATACTGGGAGATTTCAACGCAATAGTAGATGCAAGCCAGGACTATAAAAGCCATAAACCAGGGAGAAAAGGAGGAAATACTCTACCCAAAGCCTTTTTAAAAATGAAAGAAGAATTGTCTATTCAAGATATATGGAGAGAGAGGAATCCAGAAAAAACACAATACACATTTTACTCAAATAGGCATAAATCATGGTCCAGAATCGATATGATATGGACATCTTATGATTTGAAAATGATAATACAAGAGGTTGAGATAGAAACCAATGTTTGGGCAGATCATAACCTGATAAAAATGATTTGGAAAGGAACCAAGAAAAAATTAAGATGGTCTCTGAATAAATCTATACCGAAAGAAAAAGAATTCTTACAACTAGCGACAAGGGAAATGGATTTTTTCTTCAAAATAAATAAGAAAGAAGAAACTTCCCTCCAAAATGTATGGGACATGGCTAAAGCATATTTCAGAGGTCTGGCTATGACTTATACTGCCAAAAAGAATAAAGAAAAGAAACAACTGCAGTCAAAGTTGAGAGAAGAACTCAAAGAACTGGAACTTGAGCTACAAATTGACCCACAAAAGAAAGTTCTTAAGAAACAAATGGAGATAATAAAACATAAACTAAACCTGGCCGAGACGGATATAATGGCACAGCAGATTGAAGAAAGAAAAGGGAAAAAGAATGATAAATAAGCTACAAGATTCAAAAGGAGAGTTACACTTCCGCAATGATGCAATGAAAAAAATTATCAAGGACTATTATGAGACACTCTACAAGGCAGAGGTAGCTTCCAAATACAGGCGTATATGAAAGAAACTGAGTTGCCAAAAGTCCCGGAGAATATCCGAAATATACTAAATGGGAAAATACCAACGATGGAGATTATAGAAGCTATAAAAAAAGGGGGGGAAAGATAAGACTCCGGGCCCAGACGGACTTCCTGCAGAATTCTACGTAGAATTACAAGATATATTAAGCCTGACGTTGAAGGAACTGTGTAATGAAATCTTTTCAGAGACTAAAATACCAAACTCGTGGACTAAAGCTAACATTACTTTGATACCTAAAGAAGATACTGACCCCACACAAATAAAAAATTATAGACCAATATCACTATTAAATGTGGATTACAAAATTTTTGCCTCGATAATGGCAGAAAGAATTAAGAAATTTCTGACTGAATTTATTCACACAGACCAAAACGGGTTTCTACCTAAAAGACAGATAAAAAACAACCTAAGGATCATTTTAAATGTTCTGGAATACTATGAAAATCATCCAGGGAAACAGATGGCGTTAATATTCCTTGATGCGCAAAAAGCCTTTGACAACTTAAATTGGCAATTTATGTTTCAACAGCTGATGGAAATGGACTTTGGAAAAAAATTTGTAAATGCAATCCAACCAATCTACTATAAACAAATGGCCAGGATAATCTTAAATGGAGATTATACAGAAAGCTTTGACATTAAAAAAGGTACAAGACAGAGATGCCCATTATCCCCTCTGCTATTTATACTAACACTGGAAGTATTGGCTAGAAATATTAGGCAGGACACGGAAATTAAAGAACCCTATTCTTCTATGTTCAGTCTCAGAGGTCACTTCCCCATTCCCGATCGGAGAATGGAGCAACGCAAGCCACAAGCACAACGGCAATTCCTAAGAACACACAGCGCAGACACGAGGCCCTGCCAAACACAGCCAGAATAACTGCTGGGCAAACGCATCTGTGAACCAAGTAGAGCTTTTTTTTTTTTTTACTTTTTTGAAGTTAAAAAAAAAACAATATAAAAAGAATGAGATTATAAACACATGTTCTTTTCTCCTAGTGATTTGCACGTCTGCCCCCCCCCAAAAACCCTCTTTTTGCGTTTCATTCTGCATTTCTCCGAGGAGTGCAAAGGTTGCCAAATTGGTGAGATTCTGCCACTTGTTTCTATGCTTCACCCCTGTGAGGTAGGCCAGTCTGAAAGTGACCTTAAGACACCTGGCGACTTTCACAGCTGTGCATTTTCCTCCAGATTCTGGCAACGTTTCCATAGGTGCCATCGGGACTTTATTTTAAACCACTTTGGAAAACGTCTACGGGGATTCTCAGTCACCCAAGGTCAGGGTTGCCCCAAAGGTGCCTTTACGAGAGGCAACTGGACTTTCTTGATTTTCCTTGAGGACGTTTCGCTTCTCAAGAACTGAAGAAGCTTCTTGGATGAGAAGCAAAACCAATACGACTTTTTTTTAAATGTTAAGAAACTTTGGCTTGAAGTCTGCAAGAATGAACAATGATCCAGCCTTGGAGGAGGAGGAGGAGGAGGAGGAGGAGGAGGAGGAGGAGGAGGAGAAGGACCAAAGTCTCTTTGGAGTACAGTTTGTCATTTCACACATGCTGAGGTCTCCATCACTTGGCCTTCCTTGGCCTACACTTCAGATCAGGGCTTCTCAACCTTGGCAACTTTTAAGAGAGGTGGACTGCAACTCCCAGAATTCCCTAACCAACACTCCAGAAGACAGATTTAAGATACAGGAGGATCTTGACAGACTTGAACACTGTCAAACAAAATGAAATTCAATGGTGAAAAAAGTCAGGTGTTACATTTAGGCAAGAAGGACTAAAGGTGCAGGTACAGATTAGGTCGACAGTTCTTTTCACCTGAACCCACTCTCCAGGAACAATGGCCAGAGACAGGTGGTAGGGCAGCCTAGGCCTGTACTGACGCAGAAGACAAAACCTGCGCCAGAATAGGCAAACACTGAGTAACTTTCTTCTCTTCTTCATTGACATTCTTGAACCTTCATGTAACAAAAGCCTCCCATACATCATTTCAAAGAAACAAAGACAGCTTTCCAGTTGAGGCCTATATTGAAATGGCCTCACCACTAAATGTTGTAAAGCTTTTTATTTACTTGTATTTATCACAGATTTGTTTAACTAAAGTATAAATACAACCATCCTGTTTTAGAAAAGTATCAATCATCCTGTGGGAAGAAAAGTCTTCATCCTGGTTCATCCAAGCTGGGAATAAATAAACAACATGGCGACTGCTTTGGGAAGAAGGTTGCAGTTTATTGAAGAGCCAGAAAGATGGTTCTTGCAGGAAGGAAGAGAAATCAAGGGAGAAGGACTGAGCACATGTGGAGTAGGTTTTTATACCCTCTGAAAGCCTTTTGTTTGGAAGTTTCCTGTTCCTGTGGCATGAACTTGGAGGCTATTTCCTGTGTCACGTATTCTGACCTGAGTTTAGGTGTGCCTCTCTGGTATTCTTGATGATATTCTCAGGTGGGGTATGCAGATTTTAGGTCTTTGACTTCTTGAGTTTCTGGCTCCAACTTTCTGGTGGTTACATCTGCATTTGTATAGGGCTGGCTCCTGCTTGGGGCAGAGAGATTTGGGGGCAGGGTTGGCTTCTGCTTTTAAAAATCCTTTTGAGGAAATTTTTTTTTTTGCCCTTTTAATATTTCCTTCTCTGAGGGGCTGACTTCCCACAATCCCCGCTTTGTGCCTTAAGTGTGAGAACGACACACTTATTGGCACAAGATTAAAATTGATCTTGTCAGGGAGACTTGGTAAACAAGCTGTAAACTGTTAAGCCACAAAAAAGAAGACACTAATGGAAGCAACAGAAAAAGATCCCTGCTCCCAAGAGAGGAGCTTCCAACCCATAAAGTTCTAAAAGTCAGGCCAAAAAATTTTTTTAGGTGGAAAAGAAATTTATAGTGTCCAATATTCTGTGCCAATCATTTTCAAATGTTGGATGTCACTTTGAGCTTCCAGTCAGGTTTGCACATCCCTCCCAAAATTGTTCACAGCCATGGTTTGCCTCAGTACATAACCACTGGCCGCCTATTTTCAAGGGTTGTTTCCTGCCTTAGCTCTTAGTTCAGTGCATCCAGGTTTGTGATGTCCAATTGAGGGTAGCCATGCAAGCCAGGCTATTAAATTTTTTCTTAAATTGCACATAGTGAGGTCTAGGAATCCCAATCTGAGTCCACCAGTGCAAGATATTCAGGGCTGAGGTTTGGAGGTCTCTTTCCTGCTACTTCCTTAGTCAGGGCATATGAATTGCAAATCACCTGAGGGGGCCTGGTTCCCTCCCCCTTGGAATTTGCTGGAAGTTGTGCATGCAAAGCTTTGGTGCAATAGAGCAAAAATCAGCCTGGGGAACTTTACTGAAGGTAGGTGGAGGGATAGACTCAGTGTGGTTATGAATGGTGTGTGTGCATGTGTATGTGCAGCTACTAATACAAAACAAGCAATACAAATATTCTGGATAGATTTTCCCTCCCATCAGATAGAAGTCCAAGGTTGCTGTGCCAACTATTCCCAAATGCCATCTCTCCATGAATACATTCAACTGGCTTGTTACAATACAAATGGGGCAAGAAAGAAAAACTTTACAATGAGTTTCCACCCTCCCCCCATAGTCTTCTTCTGAGGCTACACCTGGGGACCAATGGTTCCAGGATTCCTTCTTTCTGCAGCTCTTACAGGCATCTGGGGGAATGGTAGGACTTGGGAAGATGTTCCACTCAGATTGCCTGGTGGCTTTTTTTAGTGGATGGCTGGATTCAAAACTTAGTTCCATGGCTCAAATGGATGGAGGCAACATCTGGGTCAGTGTGATCTGCTTCCAAAGGTTGGGGGGTCATCTATGCAGGGCTGAAAGACATGAGAATAAGATTCTGCCCCCCCTTTTTTGGGTGGACTCTCCCAGGAGAGGCAGACAAAAGGTATGGAGAACAAAGGACAAGAAAAGAATTGGGAGGGGGGGGTGTAGCTTGCAGGCAGTTTGAAAAGGCATTAATATTGCAGTGGTCAAAGAAACAGATAGGCAGACAAATGAGGACAATCACAGATGAGGACAAGAAAAACCTGGATTCTGGTAAGAGAACAACAAAATGAAATGTTTCACTTTTGAACTTGAACATTTGCAACATGTTAAAGACTTCAACTTGGAAAAAAGAATACTAGGCAGCTTGAGAATGCTGAAAGAATATTTTAAGGTGTGCAATTTTCCAGGGGCAGGAGAATCTACCTTTAACATTTATTCTAAAATAGACCACATTGTTTTAGAGATTGAAAAATGCTTATATGTTTCAGGAAAAACTTCATAGTAGTTTCACCAATTAGTGACAGGATAAGAAAAGTAGCTTAAGAAAATTATTTTCCCACACAAGCAGACTTGAGCTTCAAAAGCTCTTGTAGCTAGACACACATTTTTTTCAGGAAAAGGATAGACAGATAAAACACATACAGTAAACACAAGTGAAACTTTTCCAGCAGATGAACTTAAAACATTCCCTCCTGGTAACTTTGGGCTGTTCTTAAGAGTACAAAGAGAGAGAAAGGAAGAGGAAAAACAAACAAACAAACACAATTTTCTTCACTCTGTTTGTTGGCCAGACAAACAGAGTGAGGTATTTCCTTTTTGTGGCTTATTTTAAGCAGAATTTCTAGCAGAATTTTAAAATTCTTTTCTCTTTGGATTTGAAACAGTTAACAGTCACATTTACCTCACACACAAAGACTTTGACAGACATATATACACAAAGACAAGGAAAACAGAAAAGGAAACAGAACTCTTAGTTTTACACATCCTAGTCATTCCCACCATAGAGCTCAGATAACTCAAATTAGGGAAGGCACAGATCTTAAACATACCACGTGGTTGCAGAGAGAGAGAGAGAGAGAGAGAGAGAGAGAGAGAGAGAGAGAGAGAGAGAGAGAGAGAGAGAGAGAGAGAGAGAGAGAGAGAGAGAATCACTATTTCTTATTTTTCCCTTTTAAGTACCTTTATTTAGCCAAATTGGTTTCCCAGCAAAGCCTTAGCAAAGCCCATTTTTCACAAATTTGTCTTGCTCGCTTCCTTTTTCATTCCATCCAGGACAGGCACTCGCCTCTCGTCCCACACCTCGAGCAAATCTCCAATAAGTGTCCTAATTCCAACCCTCGAACTGCAGCTACCCATGTTCCCCTTCTGATGTGGGGTTCAATCTGGCTCAGTCGGGTTTTTTTCCTCTAGCAGCACTTCCCTGCCACTCTCAGCGACAACAACCCTGCCACCCCGCCTGTCAGTTTTTGGGCACTAAAAAATTGCCCAGGAAGACTCCGGAGTTCCCTAATCACGGAGTACGGGACCTTCCAGGTTAGGGAACTCCCTGCCGTCACTTTGCGGACCTCAAAAATAAATTGTCCGAGGAGGACCTGCCGCACAGGTACCCGGCCTCCGTTTACACACCGCCTGTCAGTTTTCAGACTTAGGAGAAGTCTGGGAGGACCTGTGCTTTTTTTGCACTTGAGTACGGGACCCTCCTACAGGTGGGCTTTGCTTTCAGGGCCTTACCAGCTGGTTGCCCAAATCCAATTCTCTCATTCACTCATTCCATTCCATTTTCACACAGCCTCTCCCTTTTCCCTAGCAAAACCCCCATGCTTTCCAGGGTCTGCCACTTAAACAGATCCTTTCTGCGGCTAGGAAAGACCAGAAGGAGCAAAATCCAACTGTGATTAGGAAAAAAGGGTCTTCTCACTCACATACACAGACAAACACATGTTTCCTTTGTTCCCCTGGGCTTTAAAGTTAAAATTTAGAGGTACTCACTTTCACCTTCTTTCCAAAGCAGCCCTTGAGCTCAAACCCAAAACTCCCTTTACTACCCTGGCTCCACATGGGCAGGGCCTGGGAAATCCATCCACAGACACAAGGGGTCTGCTGCCGGCAAGATGGAGCTTACCAGTCTCAGTCCATTGGAGAGGTTAGCTTGGAGTCCCATCTGGGATGCCAAATTGTGGGAAGAAAAGTCTTCATCCTGGTTCATCCAAGCCAGGAATAAATAAAACAACATGGTGACTGCTTTGGGAAGAAGGTTACAGTTTATTGAAGAGCCAGAAAGATGGTTCTTGCAGGAAGGAGAGAAATCAAGGAGAAGGGCTGAGCACATGTGGAGTAGGTTTTTATACCCTCTGAAAGCCTTCTGTTTGGAATAGTTTCCTGTTCCTGTGGCATGAACTTTGAGGCTATTTCCTGTGTCACGTATTCTGACCTCCTGAGTTTAGGTGTGCCTCTCTGGTATTCTTGATGATATTCTCAGGTGGGGTATGCAGATTTTAGGTCTTTGACTTCTTGAGTTTCTGGCTTCAACTTTCCTGATGGTTACATCTGCATTTGTATAGGGCTGGCTCCTGCTTGGGGCAGAGAGATTTGGGGGCAGGGTTGGTTTCTGCTTTTAAAAATCCTTTTGAGGAAATATATTTTTCTGCCCTTTTAATATTTCCTTCTCTGAGGGGCTGACTTCCCACAATCCCTTGCGCCCCCCCCTTCAGTGGCTGCTTCTGTGTTCTAGCCATTGCTTCCCCCCCTTTTTTTCCTTCCTTCCTTTTCAACATCCGTCTCCCATCTTGCAACATCCACCTCCCACTTTCTTCTATTTTCCATTTTTATCTCTTTCCATATTTCTATAGTACATTCTTGTTCCTTCAACATTCTACGGCTTGTGTTAAGGCATACAATTCACACGTTTGGGCCGACCACGTTAATGGCAGTCTCCCTGCTTAATGCATGCAATTCACAAGTCTGTGCAAGCCAACTTAAAAGCAACTTTCCTGTTTCTTCCTTCTATTATCCATTCCTTCCCTTCCCTTCTGCCATTCTGGCATAACTTCTTTCTTTTTCTTCTTCCACCAGTACATCTTCTATCAACTTTACATGAGCCAACTCTTTCCCTTTTACTATTAATCAATCCTCTTCGTTTCTCTTCTCCAAAAGTATTCAAGACTCCATAAACATACTTGGATTCAGTTTATATATTCTCCTTCTCCCTTATTAACAAGCTCAGAGCCTGCCGTCAGGCATAAAATGCACAGTTTTGTGCTGACTAAGGGAGGGAAATTCATCCAGCCTCCACTCACATTTTCTCCTCCCCATCTACTATCGCATCTTCATTACGTCTCTCTTTTTCTCGTTCTTTTCTTTTTCCCAACTACTTTGCTATGAACAAGTGTGTACCTCCTTTCAGCTTCCCGATTTAAAATTGCCCACACTTGATAAGAAATGCTAACCACCAAGACGTCCCCAAATGTCAATTTTAGACAAAAATGCCACTGGCTGCCTCTTTTCCCTCACTTCTGGGTCAAAACCTCCTCCAAGCCATTCCTTTGTCCGTATTTATAAACAAATTACCTAGCATTGGTGTTAATATAAAGTTAGTCAGCTTCCAATTTAATCAGATTCCATTCAGATGGAAGCAAATTTCCATTAAGTAGGTTAAAAGGTTCTCATCCACGCCTCCTTCCTCAAACCAGAATTCTAAGCAGAAAAAAAAAGTTAAAAAGATCAACCCCCCCCCCTTCTCCTTTCTGTCTCTCTCGCTCTTAAAGCAACACAGCCAGAAAAAGCAGGGGGTAGGGGTTTTTGTGCCTGCAGACAGAGTTTGAAAAGGCATTAACACACTTCTGAACAACATTTGCAAAAGGGGGAGAGCAGAACTAATAGGCAAGAAAATGGTATAGGATTTCCTGCCTGAGCAGGGCGTTGGACTAGATGACCTCCAAGGTCCCTTCCAACTTTATTGTTCTTGCTAACTTTGGGCTGTTCTTAAGAGTGGAGAGAGAGAGAGAGAGAGAGAGAGAGAGAGAGAGAGAGAGAGAGAGAGAGAGAGAGAGAGAGAGAGAGAGAGAAACAAACAAACACATCTTTCTTCACTCTGTCTGTTGGTCAGACAAACAGAGTGAGGGTGTTTCCTTTGGTATCTTCTTTTCTCTTGAGATTAGTAACAGTCATATTTACCCCACACACAAAGACTCTGACACACATATACATATCAAGACAAGGAAAAGAGAAAAGAAAAGGAAACAGAACTTTTAGTTCTACACATCCTGGTCATTCCCACCACAAATCTTGGCTAACTCAAATTAGAGAAGGCAAGAATCTTAAACATACCACGTGGTTGCAGAGAAAGATGAGAGAGAAAGAGAATCACTACTTCTTATTTTCCTTTGTTGGAAGAAAAGTCTTCATCGTGGTTCATCCAAGCTGGGAATAAACATGGCAACTGCTTTGGGAAGAAGGTTATAGTTTATTGGAGAGGAGAACCAGACAGGAAGATGGTTCTGGCAGCAAGAGAAATGAAAAAAAGGGGCTGAGCACATGTAGGGAGTAGGTTTTTATACCCTCTGGAGCCTTTTGTTTGGAGTTGTTTCCTGTTCCTGTGGCATGAACTTTGAACTGAGTCTGAGTGTGCTTTTCTGGGCCTTGGTATCTGTGGTTTAATCCTATTATGTCCTGTCCCAGGTGGGGTATGCAGATTTTAGGTCTTTGTCTTCTTAATCTCCTAGCTCCCTGGATTTACATCTGCATCTCTACAGAGCTGGTTTCTGCTTGGGGGAGGCAGACTTGGGGCTATTAAGAAAACCTGGGCATGCTTTTCTGTCTCTTTAAGATCCTTGGAGGAAATATATTTTCTGCCCTTTTAATATTTCCTTCTCTGGGGGGCTGACTTCCCACACCTTTCTACGACAACAGCCCATCTTTCTGAGACTTTCCCTGATTATGGTTCCCTGAGGTTCTCGATTTGACGGCCACTCAAAACTCTCAACACCAGTTCGCTTCCCTTCAGGCTGGCCTTCCCCCTTGCGGGAGTAAGGGACCTCAACCTTCCAGGTCCGCACTCGCTCTGGACTTATCAGTGTTCCCAGAACACAGCCCATCACATTCACACAGCCGTTATCGAAGAAAACCTCCCACAATCGCTCTCCTGACTACCCAGGTACAATTGCATGTTTTCCTCCTTCGGGGCAAAAGCTTCTTACCTGGGCCAGTGCACCGGGTTACCTGGTCTGGGCTTCAGTTGTTGATTTTTTCTTTCTTTTTCCTGTTCTTTGCTTTTTGTAAACCAGAGTTGTCAATTTAGTTTGGCTCGGAGCCTGCAAGGGGAAACTAGATCTCAGATAACTCCAGGCAGTTGAAATCAACAGGCGCGCTCCTGGATTTTACTCAGAACAGTGTCCCCTAGAGGCTCTTAACTGCCCGCATTCTCCACCAAGATTGTGAGATGTAAAAACCCCAAATTTTGATACTCACAATACGAAGACAAGTCTGGTTAACAAAACAAAGTTTTATTGGAGAAAAACATAAAAATAATAAGAAGAGAAAAGGAAAGGAAAGGAAAGGAAAGGAAAGGAAAGGAAAGGAAAGGAAAGGAAAGGAAAGGAAAGGAAAGGAAAGGAAAGGAAAGAGAGGCGTTTGCAAACGCGGCCTCCTGGACCCTTCCCAAAATGGATTAAGTTCCAAGAGCGCAAAGAGCAGGTTCCAAGCTTTGCATTTTATACGTTTTACAATGCACCTCACATCTAAGAAGCTCTTTCAACTCCCCTTATTCATCCCCTTAATCATTCTTTGAAGTTAATCATTCTTTGAAGTTGTTTTTACACTTAAAGAGTCATTCTGACAGTTCCTTCCAATTTCCGTCCATCCGGGTCATAATAATAATAATAATAAAGTTGGAAGGGACCTTGGAGGTCATCTAGTCCAACCCCCTGCTCAGGCAGGAAACCCTATACCATTTCGGACAAATGGCTGTCCAGTCTCTTCTTAAAAACTTCCAATGTTGGAGGATTCACCGTTTCTGGAGGCAGGTTGTTCCACTGGTTAATTGTTCTGTCAGGAAGTTTCTCCTTAGTTCTAGGTTGCTTCTCTCCTTGATTAGTTATCTTTGCTGATTACCATTTGTGGTCAGTTTACAGTAAACATTCCTTCTCATACATTGGCATTGCATTGCTACATTTACACTACATACTACATTAATACATTTGTGCTAAACATACAGTCTCACACATTGTTACATTGGATCTTTATTGTTACATGGTATAAAAGAATAACTTTTATTTCCTTCAATTGGGGGGGGGGAATTCCGTGTTAAAAGGGCTGTTCCTGGAGAACTTTCTGCAGACTCCCGAACCGAAGTCCAGTGGAATCTGAAGGGGGGATATTATTCCTTCATCTCCTCCTCTTTTTCTCTGTTTCTCCTTCGCCCCTTCTCTACCCATAGCGCACGTCCGATGCAAAGACCAGAAAATCCTGCAGGGAGGTCAAAGGGAAAAGTTTAGCCATCTCTCTCTCTCTCTCTCTCTCTCTCTTTCTTTCTTTCTTTCTCTCCCTCTCTCTTTTTTCTTTCTCTCTCTCTTTCTCTCTCCCTCTCTCTTTCTCTTTTCTTTCTCTCTCTTTCTCTTTCTCTTTCTTTCTTTCTTTCTCTCCCTCTTTCTTTCTTTCTTTCTTTCTTTCTTTCTTTCTTTCTTTCTCTCTTTCTCTCTTTCTCTCCCTCTCCCTCTTTCTCTTGTTCTCTCCCTCTCTCTCTCCCTCTCTTTCTCTCTCTCTCTCTTTTTCTATATCTTTCTCTTTTCTCTCTCTCTCTTTTTCTTTCTTTCTTTCTCTTTCATTCTCTCCCCCTTGTTCTTTCTCTTTCTTTCTCCCCCCTCTCTATCCCTCTCCCTCTCTCTCTTTCTCTCTGTCTCTCTTTCTATATCTTCCTCTTCCTCTTTTCTCTCTCTGTTTTCTTTTTTTCTTTCTCTTTCTCTCTCCCTTTCTCTTTCTCTCTCTCCCTCCCTCTCTTTCTCTCTCTCTCCCTCTCTTTCTCTCCCTCTCTTCCCCTCTCTCTTTCTCTTTTCTCTCTCTCTCTTTCTCTCTCCCTCTTTCTCTTTCTCTCCCTCCCTCTCTTTCTCTCTCTCCCTCCCTCTCTTTCTCTCTCTCCCTCTCTTTCTCTCTCTCTCTTCCCCTCTCTCTTTCTCTCTTTTTCTCTCTCTCTCTTTCTCTCTCTCCCTCTCTCTTTCTCTTTCTCTCTCTTTCTCTCTCTCTCCCTCTCTGGCCCAATCAGACAATTAGAATCCTCTTGCTACGAGGATGCAAATTTTGGTCTTACGGGCTCAGTTTGCAATCTCTATAGGGCTTGCCCGATTTCAGAATGTTCACGACAACATTCGTGTACAGGTAATCCTTGACTTACAACCGTTCCTTAGCAACCATTTGGAGATCCCTGCTGTAGGATAAAAGTCAGTTTCCCACCTTTCCCACCAAAGTGTCCCGCCTGTCACTCACCTGGTGAGCCTGAAGGACGGGGTTGGAGAGCTCCAGGTGATCCAGGAGGGGGAGGGGAAATCCTTCAGCCAGACGGGCTGGAAGAGAGAAGAAGTCACAGCATCACGCAAGAAAGCCAAAACAGGTGCTCATCACCCTTTGTGGTCTTCCAACCCCCTGCTCAGGCAGGAGACCCTATCCCATTTCAGACAAATGGCTGTCCAATCTCCTCTTTAAATCCTCCAGTGTTGGAGCATTCACCGCTTCTGGAGGCAGGTTGTTCCACTGGTTAATTGTCCTCACTGTCAGGAAATTCCTCCTTGGTTCCAGGTTGCTTCTCTCCTTGATTAGCTTCCATCTGTTGCTTCTTGTCCTGCCTTCTGGTGCTTTGGAGAATAGCTTGACATACCTAGTTCCTCAATCATTCATTGTATGGTTTGGCTTCCAGACCCCTGAGAGTCTGCCAAAAAAGCTGCCAAAAAAGCCAACACAGTGTTGGGCTGCATTAACAGAGGGATAGAATCAAGATCACGTGAAGTATTAATACCACTTTACAATGCCTTGGTAAGGCCACACTTGGAATACTGCATCCAGTTTTGGCCACCACGATGTAAAAAAGATGTTGAGACTCTAGAAAGAGTGCAGAGAAGGGCAACAAAGATGATTAGGGGACTGGAGGCTAAAGCATACCAGGAACGTTTGCTGGAATTGGGGATGTCTAGTTTAATGAAAAGAAGGACTAGGGGTGACATGATAGCAGTATTCCAATATCTCAGGGGTTGCCACAAAGAAGAGGGAGTCAAGCTATTCTCCAAGGCGCCTGGGCAGGACAAGAAGTAATGGATGGAAACTAGTCAAGGAAAGAAGCAACCTGGAACTGAGGAGAAACTTCCTGACAGTTAGAACAATTAACCAGTGAACAACCTGCCTCCAGAAGCAGTGAATGCTCCAACACTGGAAGTTTTTAAGAAGAGACTGGACAGCCATTTGTCCAAATGGTATAGGGTTTCCTGCCTGAGCAGGGGGTTGGACCAGATGACCTCCAAGGTCCCTTCCAACTTTTTTTATTATTATTATTATTATTATTATTATTATATTATTTATTATTATTATTATTATTATTATTATTATTATTATTATTATTATTATTATTATTATTATTATTATTATTATTATTATTATTATTATTATTATTATTATTATTATTATTATTATTATTCTCTGAACTCTGAAATAAGATTATATGAAAGGTCTTTTGACTTTACAATGTCCTTACCGTTCATTTGTGGAATTAGGATGCTCGCCGTAAGGAAGTTTATGAGGGATTCCAGCAATTGTACCTGTGTGTTGGGAGAGAAATCCAGAATTAGAAAACCAAAGGAACTTGATTGCTTCTCCTCCTTCAATGGGAGATCCTAGATCCTTTGGGCCACACCGCCTTGGCTTGTAGACCAAAAGGCACCATCCTTCTGACCCAGTTTCCCACCCATAGCCTGGACCCACCAGAAGGGCTAAGAGAACATTTCAGTCCATCATCAAGTCTTTGAGGAAGGTCCGGAGGAGAAGGACCTAACCCAGGAGAAGAAGACAGGATGACCCCAATGTGAAATGGACTTCTGGCTGGGACCCCAAGAAGATTGGGAAGGAGGGGGGGGCATACCATTTCAAGCAAAAAACAACAGTCTTACCGAGAAGATTCCAACATCTGAGTGCTTTAAGGAGAACCTCATCCTACAGGAGGGACAGACAGAGGAATGTGTTGAAAGCCTTCTAAGAAATCCATCACACAAGATAAATATCTAGCCTAAATGTCAGGCCTGCCCCAGCTCAGGTCCTTAGGAAAGAAAAACCCTCGACTCCATTTAGCTGAAGTGATAGTTTCTTTTACTAAGGTTAAGTGTGTGGGGGATGAAAATATAGCCCCCTCCTCATATAACAAGATGAGGCTGGAGCAAACCTGAGTTAGGCCCCACAGTAGTGATTTAAAGCTTTAACTTATATTGTTTCACAATACAGACGTATTATTTGTAATCTGCTGAGCTTTGTGCAATATGAAATTGCAAAGTAGGTAGTTCCAGTGCTTTTTTTGTAAAAAAAAAAAAAAAAAAAAAAGGTGCCGGAACTCACACATGTCACACAACCCACCTTGCCTACCCTACAAGGTTCCATCCAAAAAAGGTGCCGGAACTCCGTTCTGGGCGTTCTATGAGAAAAAAAGCCCTGGGTAGTTCTATGTATATTTGGAACATGAGTATTGTAACCGTGGGAAAAGAGAAACTGAAAGTAACAGATGGGCAGAGGTTTCAGCTGTACAAGGGTGTATATGGAAATTGCTGGTCAGCACAAAAGGACAAGGAACTGCCTTTGCAGGATAAGGACTATGTGTGGGTGGTTGTGAGAAGAAAGGTATAAAAGTGTTAGTTTAAGTCTAGCTCGGGGCCATTGGCCTATAGCTGTCCTTTGGAATTTGCTATGCCAGTGGACCTCATTGCCACGGGTTATTAATGTAAGTGATGTTGTGTTATTATGCTTGCTATGTTCCAAATAATTAGCAAAATAAACCTCTGAATCTTAAAGTAAGAATGATTGTTTTGTGTTGCTGTCTCTCGTCTTTTTCATTGGGTTTTTCCACTTAGAGAAGCAACCTGGAACCAAGGAGGAATTTCCTGACAGTGAGAACAATTAACCTGCATCCAGAAGCTGTGAATGCTCCAACACCTGCTGTTAGATCTCTTGTGGGCACAAAAGGACTCGAGACTGATGAGGCATTTGACCCCCTCCCTCGGTCTCAGCCTGGTCATCTACACTAACTTGGCTTGATGTCAGATCTGCCACCTCCAGATTTTACACTTTGCTGGCATCCTGTCATAAAATGCAAGGGGAAGAGGTGGGAGCAACGAAATGTAGAGTGGTAGAGATGGGAATGAGAATGTAAAGACAAATGGTGGTATTGTAGTGTGTGTTTGTGTGTGTGTGTGTGTGTGACAGCCTTGATGGAAACCAGAGATGCCAGGACCGGAATACACCAACCTTCAAGGACACCAGGCCTGAGAACAGAATGCAAAACTCCATCAAGTGGCGCCAACATCCAAGCCATTCCCAAACCTTCAAAAAGGAATACTATTGGGCTTCCGGTTCCAGTTTGTGGCGCTGGCGGACGTGCGGTGAGATTGCTCTCCCCGCCGTCCGGTTTTCCTTCCTTGGGAGACCCTGGAAAGGATCGAAAGTCGCCCTGGAGGGGCGACCACCATTGGGGAGGAATTCATCAGATCGCGGAGGGGCGGCAGCCTCTCCGTTTGAGCTGAGGCAACTCCTCAGGACCGAAGAAGAAAAGAGCGGCCATTAACATGGCCGCTCATGTAGTCGCACCAGCCGAAAGCCCAAAGCACTAATAAGCCTGATGAAGCAACTTGAGGAGTTGGGTGAGACCCTACCTTTCCTTCTCTCTTTCCCAACTACTTTCCTGTAAAAATCCTTAAAATACCCTTTCCCCCAGCTTAATTTCGCAGCTTCTGCTTACTCCGGGAACACAAAGCCAAGAAACAAAAAAAAGAACATAAGATCAAACGTCCACATACCTGGACTTGTAATATCTGGATACCTGGGCTCCCTAAAAACTCTGTACTTCTATAAAAACTTATTGTTTTACTTTTTTGCTAAGCTGGGGGAAAAAAAGAAAGGGGAATATTCTTTTTTCCCTCTTTTCTTCTTCTCTTGAACCGGATAAAAGCTCCATTCTGTGTGCTACTGGGGACATCTTGTGGTGAAATGTGGCACAGCAAGTAAAATAAAAATATTTTTTTTTTCTGACTGGGAGATTCCTGAGATTAAAACTTGTCCTTGACAGCAACAAAAGATAAGAACTTGAAACAGCTGGGTGGAGAAAATATCTCTTTATAGTGGAGGTGGACAGTTATTGACTTTTATTAAAAATAGCCTCCACTAAAAGACTATTTGTAATCATCACAGAAAGGAGGAACACCACCCACAGCTTACTGTCAAACTTATAATCGAAAAACTCCGAGAGGTCACTGAGCTAGTGAATTCTAGAATGAAAGATTTACATGCCACTTTAAAGCCACAAAACGCAGCTTCAATCTCATTAGACGAATCTACATCCCAAAAAGCAACAGAAGAAGATGGAACTAATAACAAAGCGGACCTTAAAGATTGCCAGCTACAATTTACCCAGAATTCCGACACTCAAATTTTGACCTCACTTAAAGACTTTACAACTACTACAACAACAGAAACTCAACAAAGCAATGCTAAGATGGAACGTGCAGTGGAATTACATACACAATATACTGAGATTCTAGACAACCCAGATGATCCAAAAACAACTACAACACTGAACATGATCTTTCATCCAAACCAGCCAAAACCAGAAGAACAAGAAGACCAGCCTGAATGTATGATAAATGCATTAACTCAAATATGGAGACCTAAACCATTTGGCCAACAATTCAATGACTGTGAAGGGACTGGCTTCCTTGATAGGCTGATGATTGGATGGTCTCCCCTGATTCAAATGATAGATGCAGGAATGAAGGGAGAGCCACTTGAGGATCTAAAAGCTTTTTTATGGAAGCCGGCTTGGCACAAAAGGAAGGCCAGAGTTAGACTTAAAATGGCTTTCTTTATGTGATATTTAATGGAAGAGCTTCAAATTCTACGTAATGAGATATGGAGATTTTAAAAGTTGTTATTTGATTTAACATTTAGGATTTCTATCTATAAGGGAAATAAATTAGTTATTCAAATAATTGTTTTGAATTATAAATGGAAGATGGATTTAGAGGATAAAGGTTATTTTATGAGTAAGCGATGATATTAGAATGAGAATTAGAATATGACTGTGAAATAAATTAAGAATCTACTGGAATAAATAATAAATGTATTTTAGATATGATATTATTTTGCATGAACTAGGGAACCGTGGGTTATCTGGAACTTCAACATTATCGGACACTAAGACAACTGAAACATTGTAATTGAAACCAGACAAAAATCAAAAACAGGAGCTGGAGACATATAATTTAAAAGCTGTTTATAAATGTTTTAAATGATTGAGTTATAACTAGCAATTTATTAATTTGAATTTGGTATAATAACTAAGGGAAACAGAGAGGAAATTTTTGATGATGTAAACTGATATATGTATGGATAAGCATGTTATTGGACTATGTATTATCCAACCACCATGTTGCTTCCTTAAATACCTGAAGTCTTGTAAAAATGGAAAATTAATAAAACTTGTTTTAATAATAATAATAAAAAAAGGAATACTATTGGACACTGATGCACTGGTCAAGGGGGCGGGGCCAGGGAATGGGAAAAAGTGTAACCTTAGTACAGGAATGCTCAGATCTAGCCTTTCTTTTGCTGCAACCACTTGGAGGTTTGTCTGTCTTTGCACCACTCAGGTGACCCTGAGGATACAGGTAAACCTCCAGGTGGCCTCAACGACTCTCTAAAAGAATGCAAATGACCAGCGGTCTGCAAGGAGCATAAATCCTTCCATTCCCCTCCATCCAGTCAGAACTGAAGAAGCTTCTAGGATGAGAAGCAAAACGTCTTCAAGGAAAAACAAGGAAGTCCAGTTGCCTCCTGAAAAAAGCACCTTTGGGACAACCAGGACCTGGGTGACGGAGAACCTCCATAGATATCTAAGTCCAGGCCACCTTCATTTCTGTTGACTCTTTATCTACTGCCAGTTTGCTTTGACCGTTTAGTTGTTCAGATTCTTCTAAAGAGCCTTAGCATACAATAAACCTACATATTCCTTTGAACTGCCTGGATTTCCTGAATAGAATAGAATGGAATGGAAACGGATGGAAACTAAATCAGGGAGAGAAGCAACCTGGAACTGAGGAGAAACTTCCTGACAGTCAGAACAATTAACCAGTGGAACAACCTGCCACCAGAAGCTGTGAATGCTCCAACACTGGAAGTTTTTAAGAAGAGACTGGACAGCCATTTGTCTGAAATGGTATAGGGTCTCCTGCCTGAGCAGGGGGTTGGTCTAGATGACCACCAAGGTCCCTTCCAACTTTATTATTATTATTATTATTATTATTATTATTATTATTATTATTATTATTATTATTATTATTATTATTATTATTATTATTATCATTGTTGTTGTTGTTGTTATTATTATTGTTGTTATTGTTGTTATTGTTGTTGTTGTTGTTGTTGTTATTATTATTATTATTATTATTATTATTATTATTATTATTATTATAGAATAGAATAGAATAGAATAGAATAGAATAGAATAGAATAGAATAGAATAGAATAGAATAGAATAGAATAGAATAGAATAGAGCTGGAAGGGACCTTGGAGGTCTTCTAGTCCAGCCCCCTGCTCGAGCAGGAGAACCTATATTACCGTCTCAGACAAGATTTGCTGTGCTTGACGTTAGTGGAATGAACCACACTGGGATGAGGGCTCTTTTGCAAGGGGGCTGAAGCTCAGCATGGAGACCCCGTCGTTGCCAGGATAAGGAGGCAAGCAGGAAGTCACGACTCTTTGCAGAGCAACATCCGTGTCACAGCAGTTTTACAACGCAATCTTACAAGCAGCTGCAGGTAATCCTCAACTTACCACCACAGCTGAGCCCAGCCTTAAACAAGACAGTCATTTGAGTGAGTTTTGCCCCATTTTATGACTTCTCTTGCCACAGTTGTTAAATGACCTGTTTATTTATAAATAAATAAAAACATTTATTTGTTACTGATTTAGCAAATGGCAAAAAATGTGAAAAAGCACATTTCTTTTGTCCAAATTTTGATCACGTGACCCTGGGGATGCTGCAGAGGCCGTAAGTATGAAAAATGGTCCTAAGTTATTTTTTTCACTGCCATTGTAACTTCGAACCATCACTAAACAAACAGTTGTAAGTCAAGGACCACCTGTATTTCCATACTGGGTTAGATCCTGCCTTGCTCACCTGCCCATCTTCAGGTCTCCGAAGATCCTGGTAGAATTGACATCAACTTTGGCAGAAACTGAGGTGGACTGAAAGGAGAGGAAAAAAAGCAGAAATCAGAAAGATGCAGATCGGGGCTGTTTCATGTCCATTATCTTTTTGATAGATAGATAGATAGATAGATAGATAGATAGATAGATAGATAGATAGATAGATAGATAGATAGATAGATAGATAGATAGATAGATAGATAGATAGATAGATAGATAGATAGATAGATAGATAGATAGATAGATAGATAGATGATAGATAGATAGATAGATAGATAGATAGATAGATAGATAGATAGATAGATAGATAGATAGATAGATAGATAGATAGATAGATAGATAGATAATGATCACTGGTGGGATTCAAATATGTGAACAACCGGTTCTCTGTGTGGATGCTGCTTCCGGAAGTCCATTCTGGGCCTGGGCAACAAAAAAATTAGCTCCTGGTTCTGCCGAAGTGGTGTGAACCGGCTGAATCCCACCACTGGTCGTAAGTGTGAAAAACGGTCCTAAGTTCCTTTTTTCAGGGTGGCGATAACTTCGAATGATCACTAAACGATCGTAAAGTCGAGGATTACCTGTAAAAGACGGTGCAAAAGCATCTGGCTTGTCCACCATTGACCCTGAGACGGAAGAGTTCACTTACCACTCCGATCAAAAAGAGGGGGGTCAGGGAGGAATTCGGGAGAATCGCGAACGCCTGGATGTCGACCGACGGGGTCAGCGAGATGGATTCGGGGGAGATGCTCAGAGACGGGGCCGAAGAAGGGGAGACCCTCAGCTTCATCGGCATGCTGGGGTAGAGCTTCTTAATCTGGGGAGAAGGCAAGGAGAGAAGCCACAATTCCCAAGACGGTCCTCTCCTTTGCTTGAAGCCCGGCTTCGCTGGGTGGCCCCCACCCCTTTGGAGGTCGGGGGTCCCGTGGCTGTTTCAATCCAGGGTGAAAATTAAAGAGACATGGCTGAGATCTTCTAAGAAGCACCCACAGGTTTTGGGGGAATGGCCCCTCGTAAAATAACTACCTGCCTTGTCGTTTGGAGTAGGACAGATTTATGAATATCCTTCAGTTTGCTTAAGCAGGGCAACTTTAAGAGGGGTGAACTTCAACTCCCAGAATTCCCCAGCCAGCGATTCGCTATTTGATTGCCTTGGCTTGATTCTCTTGTAGAAGCAGGGAGAGAATATTGCTGGAGGAGGGTGAGGAGCAAGGAAGGATCCGAGCACCTTCCCTGCACGAACAAGCCTAAAATGGTGGTTTGACACTTCTTAAGACAACCGTGGGATCCTCTTGCGAAATAGTTCTTTGCTCCAGGGCACAACCTGGGTAGTAACAATTCTGAGATCAAGGATCCACAAAACAATTTAGCAATTCATGAAGAGTATTTGTAGCCCAGGATTAAAATGGGGAGTCTTTGGTGCTCTCTGAGCTTGGCGGTTTTCTTGCAGACGTTTCATGACCCAGTGAGGGGACATCATCAGTGCTAGAAGGAAGGGGAGGAGGAGGAGGAGGAGGAGGAGGAGGAGAGGAGGAGGAGAGGAGGAGGAGGAGGAGGAGGCAACTGTGAGGTCCTTAGTGCTCTCTGACCTGGGTTGTTTTTTTGCAGACGGTCATGACCCAACTAGAACATCATCAGTGCTAGAAAGGAGTGGAGTGTGCAGGAGGAGAGGAGGAGAAAGGAAGAGGAGGATGAGGAGAGAAAGGGAGGAGGAGGAGGAGCTGTGGGGCCCTTGGTGCTCTCTGAGCTTGTCTGTTTTCTTGCAGATGTTTCATGACCCAACTAGGTAACATCATCAGTGCTAGAAGGAAGGGAGGGTGTGCAGAGAAGACAAGGAAAAGGAGAGAAAGAGGAGGAGGAGGGGGGGAGGAGATGGAGGAGAGAAGGAGGAGAACTGTGGGGTCCTTGGTGCTCTCTGAGCTGGGTGGTTTTCTTGCAGGCGTTTCATGACCCAACTAGGCAACATCATCAGTGCTAGAAAGGAGTGGAGTGTGCAGGGAGGAGGAGGAGGAAACATCATTATAAAAGCTGAAGTGAAGGGAACCCCAGAGCTTAAGAAAATATAGTCCAAAGAAGTGCTATCAGATCCCCATCTGGTTTCTGTCGTCTGCTGCTTCAGGTGTGACTCCGAGGTCCATCTTTGCCTTCGGGACTTCATAATTTGGGATGGTGCCACCTCAGAAGGTTCCAGACAATCACCTCCCCTCACCCCAGGCACATATACTTAGCAGATCCCCACACCACATGCCCCCACTTCCGTTTTCATGGGAGCCCAGAGTAGGAAGGCCCAGGTGCTGACCTGGGGGATGAAGGGCTCGAAGGAGGCGGTGTTCAGCCGGATTTTAATTTCCTTAGGAACCTGCAGGTGGGAAAGACGGTGGGAGGTGAGTCCTCAGCCTGTCCAAGACCCTAAGTCAATTTTAGCCCCGTTGACTGTCCCTGGTTCACTTAGGAATCAAATTCAGAAAAGACAAACAAGGGGGGACATGAATAGCAGTTATTCCAATATTTGAGGGGCTGCCCCAAAGAAGAGGGGGTCACGTTGTTCACCAAAGCACCAGAGGGAAGGACGAGAAACAAGGGTTGGAAGCTGATCAAAGAGAGAAATAACCTGGACTTAAGGAGAAACTTCCTGACAGTGAGGACAATGAACCAGTGGAACAGAAATTGCCTCCAGAAATCGTGGGCGCCCCATCATTGGAGATCTTTAAGAAGAGACTGGACAATCACCTGTCTGAGATGGAATAGGTTCTCCTGCTTGAGCAGGGGGCTGGACTAGAAGACCTCCAAGGCCCCTCCCAGCTCTATTCTGTTCTGTTCTATTGTCTTGGGTTTGAAGATGGGGCTGCAGCTGATCCCAACGCCTCAGAGTTGTGTTTCTGTGATTTTCCCACAAAACATCTTCACAGTTACCCAACTAGGTACCACTACAATAATAATAAAGAAGGAAGTGTCACGGGCTCTTTTATGTATACCCAAGTCAGTGGGTTTCAAACCCTGGGAGAGCCAACACAACCACACAGGTCACACACAGACACACAAACACTCCGTCTCCTCCTCCAGCTCCTCCAACTATTATTCCTTGAGAGTTAGTCTGCTGGAGAACCGTCTCTTTAAGCTGCTTTATTTCCACAGATGAACTTCCTTCCTTCCTTCCTTCCTTCCTTCCTTCCTTCCTTCCTTCCTTCCTTCCTTCCTTCCTTCCTTCCTTCCTTCCTCTTCTATTTCCTTCCTCTCTTCCATTTACCTCCCTCCCTCTTCTATTTACCTTCCTTCCTCTCTTCTATTTACCTTCCTCCCTCCCTCCCTCCCTCCCTCCCTCCCTTCCTTCATCTTCTATTTCCTTCCTCTCTTCTATTTACCTTCCTTCCTCTTCTATTTCCTTCCTCTCTTCTCCATCACTGGAGGTTTTTAACAAGAGATTGGACAGCCCTTTGTCTGAAATGGTATAGGGTTTCCTGCCTGAGCAGGGGGTTGGACTAGAACACCTCCAGGGTCCCTTCCGACTCTATTATTCTGTTATTCTGTTTTTTTCCTTCCTTCCTTCCTTCCTTCCTTCCTTCCTTCCTTCCTTCCTTCCTTCCTTCCTTCCTTCCTTCCTTCCTTCCTTCCTTCCTCCCTCCCTCCCTCCCTCCCTTCCTTCCTCCCTCCCTCCCTCCCTTCCTTCCTTCTTCTATTTCCTTCCTCTCTTCTATTTATCTTCCTTCCTTCCTCTTCTATTTCCTTCCTATTTTCTCCATCATTGGAGGTTTTTAAGAAGAGATTGGACAGCCCTTTGTCTGAAATGGTATAGGGTTTCCTGCCTGGGCAGGGGGTTGGACTAGAAGACCTCCAGGTCCCTTCCGACTCTATTATGTTATTTGTTTTTTTTGCTTCCTTCCTTCCTACTTCTCTTTTGTTCCTTCCTCTTTTCTATTTCCTCCCTCCCTCCCTCCTTCCCTCCCTCCTCTCTCTCTCTCTCTCTCTCTCTCCCCCAAACACACACACCAACCCTCACCTGCCCCTCTGTTCAGCTTGTATAGCCACAACTTTGCTGGGCTGTCCAGGGAGAGGCCTGAAAGGCCCAGAGAGGAGCAGTCTAGTCAGTGGCCATTTTGCAGGCTGTCTCTCCTCTTACAGGACCGTAAGACCTCAGCGTCTCCTCTAGCCAAACACCAGCCAAGTTACAGCTTCCAGTTGAGAGAATTAGAAATCCTGACCACCTAAAATGAAGGCTGAAGATCCCGTCAGATGTTGGAATCCAGCGGAGGGGGGGGGGAATCCACCCACCTCCCCATCCTGTAGCTACCCCAGCACATCTGGCTTTCTTGAAGAAGCTTCCTCAGTGGCTTCCAAAGCCCCAGCAGAAACGGCTGCAGCTTGGTCGGTTAAAGTTTCTGCTTGGAAAATTCATTGGGGATGCAGTGTTGAGGATCTGGAGCTCTGCTATTCCCCCTTCTCCACACACACACACACCCTATACACAAACACAAATTTTGTGTGCAGGATCAGGCAGGAGAAAGCAGGACTGGCCATCCCAGGCGCTTCCGGGCAGGGCTTCACGATCTGCTCGGCCTCACCATGTCGTCCACGATCCAGGAGGTCAGGCTTTCCGCTTGGTAGTAGACGCGGCCAGCCGTGTTGAAGAAGTAGGTGGAAATCGCGAACTGGACCATGCGGTCCGGGTCCACCGGAAAAGACAGGGGAGGCGGTGGGAAGGGAGCCGGAGAACGCTGGGCGGTGGAGAAGAATTCGCCCTGGTGGGAGAACATGGGAGAAGTTAGGAAGACACACGGAAAGAGGGAAGGGAGCGGGATCCCTGAGGGACCGGGTCTTTTCCCAAGAGTCTCCATCCATTTCGATCCAGCCGATGGGAACTGCTGCAGATCCCGTCGGCCGGAGAGAGTCGGATGGGGAGGACCAGAAGACGGTCCTTTCGGAATATCTTCCCCATGGAGACCAGGGTTAGAGAGCCAGTTTGGTCTAGAAACCAGGCTAAAAACCAGGAGACGGTGAGTTCTAGTCCTGCCTAGGCATAAAAGGCAACTGGGTGACTTTGGGCCAATCACAAGGAGGCTGTGAGTTCTAGTCCCACCTTAGGCATAAAAACTGGCTGGGTGACTTTGGGCCAATCACCAGGAGACTGTGAATTCTAGTCCCGCCTTAGGCAGGAAAGCCGGCTGGGTGACTTTGGGCCAATCACAAGGAGGCTGTGAGTTCTAGTCCCGCCTTAGGCAGGAAAGCCGGCTGGGTGACTTTGGGCCAATCACAAGGAGGCTGTGAGTTCTAGTCCTGCCTAGGCATAAAAGCCAACTGGGTGACTTTGGGCCAATCGCCAGGAGACTGTGAGTTCTAGTCCCGCCTTAGGCAGGAAAGCTGGCTGGGTGATTTTGGGCCAATCACCAGGAGACTGTGAGTTCTAGTCCCGCCTTAGGCATGAAAGCCAGCTGGGTGACTTTGGGCCAATCACAAGGAGGCTGTGAGTTCTAGTCCTGCCTAGGCATAAAGCTGGCTGGGTGACTTTGGGCCAATCACAAGGAGGCTGTGAGTTTTAGTCCTGCCTAGGCATAAAAGCCAACTGGGTATCTTTGGGCCAATCGCCAGGAGACTGTGAGTTCTAGTCCCGCCTTAGGCAGGAAAGCTGGCTGGGTGACTTTGGGCCAATCACCAGGAGACGGTGAGTTCTAGTTCTGGTAAACTCACAGTCTCCTGGCAATTGACTCAAAGTCACCCAGCCAGCTTTCATGCCTAATGTGGGACTAGAACTCACAGCCTCCCGGTTTCCAGCTTGTGATTGCCTTAACCATGACATCCAACTGGCTCTCTAAGGGGCGAGTCGTACAGAAGGCTCTTAATAGCAGCAGTGGGTGATCTGGGACCCAAGATGTCCTCTCCACCCACCTCGGTGACTTGGTTTCTCTCCATTCTGAAGAGAGAAGCAAAGAAGAACTGTCGGGCAACTCCTAAAATGGTTGCATCCTGTCTTGGTAAAAAGAGGCCGAGACCCACAGGGGGAGGGAAGGAGGGAAGAAGGACAAGCAAACTCTATCATCTGAGGGGCATCCTTCTGCAGGACCAAGTTTTCTACTGAAGCTTACCTTGAGGTCCAAGTCCACACAATCACTTGTAGCAACGGGTGGCCCAACCAGAGAATAATCGATGCTAGATGTGTGGTCGATACTGGTGGTAACTGGGGGAAAAGACAACACGGGGGTGACATCAAGGATCTTTGTCCCTTCTGAATGACAGTCTCAAAGATGATGGAGAACCATAAAATCTAGATCTGGAAGGGAACTTGGAGGTCTTCAAGTCCAACCCCCTGCTCAAGTGGGAGATCCTCTACCATTCCAGACAAAGGGCTCCCTAGTCTCTTCTTGAAAGCCTCCAGGGATGGAGCACCCACAACTTCTGGAGGCAACTTCTGCTCCACTGATTAATTGTCCTCACTGTCAGGAAGTTTCTCCTTAGTTCCAGGTTGCTTCTCTCCTTGATTGTCCTCTGAGTCTGGAGGCTAAACCATACCATGAATGGTTGAGGGACCTAGATATGTTTAGTCTAATGAAGAGAAGGACTAGGGATGATATGATAATCTTCCAATACTTGAGGGCCTCCAACAGAGAAGAGGGAGTCAAGCTATTCTCCAAAGCCCCTGAAGGCAGGACAAGAAACAACGGATGGAAACTAATCAAGGAGAGAAGCAACCTGGAACTAAGGAGGAATTTCCTATCAGTGAGAACAATTAATCAGTAGAAAGGCTTGCCTCCAGAGGTTATGGATGCTCCATCACTGGAGGTCTTCAAGAAGAGATTGGAAAGCCATTTATCCTGGATGGTATAGCGTCTCCTGCTTGAGCAGAAGGTTAGACTAGAAGACCTTCAAGGTCCCTTCCAACTCTATTGTTCTATAATAAGGGGTCCAACAGTAAGTCAAAAGAGTAACTAGAAGCTCTAGACCACTTAGGCAGAAACACTGAGATGCAAACAAATGTTGGTTTCCTTAAATCAGGGGTCTTCAAACTTGACCCTTTTATGACTTGTGGACTTCAACTCCCAGAATTCCTCAGTCAGCCTCCATTTTGTTTGTTAGATTTAAGACAGGGGTCTTCAAACTTGGCCCTTTTATGACTTGTGGACTTCAACTCCCAGAATTCCTCAGTCAGCCTCCATTTTGTTTGTTAGATTTAAGACAGGGGTCTTCAAACTGGACCTTTTATGACTTGTGAACTTCAACTGCCTGGCTGAGGAATTCTGGGAGTTGAAGTCCACAAGTCATAAAAGGGCCAAGTTTGAAGACCCCTGCCTTAAATGTTGCTCTTCTTCCTCTGATGGAGCAAGCTTTTGAGGGTCCATCAATACTCCAAGGGTTTTGCTCTTTCTCTCCCCCCTCTCGCTCGTTCTCTCTCTCTCTCTCTCTTTCTCCCTCTCCCTCTCTCTCCCTCTCCTTCTCCCTCCCTCTCTCTTTTTTCTCTCTCGCTCTCTTCCTCTTCCTCTTTTCTTTCTCTCTTTCTCTTTCTTTTTCTTTCTTTCTCTCTTTTTCTTTCTTTCTTTCTCCCCCTCTCTCTTTCTCTTTCTCTCCCTCCCTCTCTCTCGTTCTCTCTCTCTCCCTCTTTCTCTTTCTCCCCCTCTCTTTCTCTTTCTCTTTCTCTCCCTCCCTCTCTCTCCCTCTCTCTCTCCCTCTCTCTCTTCCCCTCTCTTTCTCTCTCTTTCTTTCTCTCCCTCTCTCATTCTTTCTCTCTCTTTCTCTCCCTCTCTCTCTCCCTCTCTCTCCCTCTCTTTCTCTCCCTCTCTCTTTCTCCCTCTCCCTCTCCAAGGGTTTTGCTCTTACCTGGCAGAGACTGAAGGTGGGACTGCAGTTTGGAGTTAACAGAAATTCTCACTATCTCACAGATCTGGAAAAAAAATGCACAAGAAGGTAGTCCTTAAGAGAGGAAAAGCAAAATAAAGCAACGACTTTCAGCGGGAACCAGAAAAGATAGTAAATTAGGGCCACCAGGTCCTCTCCTGGCCACCATTTCCTGCCACGGAAGGTTGCTGGATGTGACCCCTCCTCAATTTGTAGGCCAACCCAAAGCAGGCATTTGTGTGCTGCAATAGAGTTTTGCAAAGGCGTTCCTAACCTCAAAAATAGTCTTAAAAGCTGGCCACTGAAACCATTATGTTAGGAAAAAACTAGCTGAAAACCATTTGGAAAGATCACTTCAGAAATACGTGGCAATAGTACTAATGACCGTGTCTGAAAATGCGGGCTGAGTTCCATTCGGATGAGCAATTTGATTGCTCAATGTCATAAGATCTGTAGTAATCGCTCTCAGTTGCCGATCACTCCCTGAAGAGCTGTTAAGATAAAACAAATAAACTCGCTGAAGGACTCCATATTCATAGAGTCTTAGGGCTGGGAGGGACCTTGAAGGTCCTCTAGTCCCACCCCTTGCAGAGGGAAGAGTCCTTTCCAAAAGTTTCAAAAAGAGACAGAACAGCCATTTGTCTGAAATGGTATAGGGCAGGGGTCTGCAACCTTGGCAACTTTAAGACTTGTGGACTTCAGCTCCCAGAATTCCTCAGCCAGCTATGCCCAGGGCTGGCTGAGGAATTCTGGGAGCTGAAGTCCACAAGTCTTAAAGTTGTCAAGGTTGCAGACCCCTGGTATAGGGTCCCTTCCAACTCTATTATTCTATCCTACGTCCTTATTCCATGCCAGAGAAATGACTGTCCAACCTCTTCTTAAAAACCTCCAGCGATGGAGCACGCATAACCTCTGGAGGGAAGTTGTTCCACTGGTTAATTGTTCTTACTGTCGGGAAATTCCTCCTTAATTCCAGGTTGCTTCTCTCCTTGATTATTTTCAATCCATTGTTTCTCCTCCTGCCTTCTGGTGCTTTGGAGAATAGGTGGACCCCCTCCTCTCTGCGACAGCCCCTCAAATACTGGAAGACTGCTAGCATGTCTCCCCTAGTCCTTCTTTTGATTAAGTTAAAGCTATCTAGTTTCCTTCACCATTCATTATGCTATTGAGTCTTTATCATCTTTATTGCTCTTCTCTGTACTTTTTCTAGGGCCTCAGCATCTTTTTTTTTTTTTGTATTGTGGTGACCAGAACTGGATGCAACACTCCATATGTGATCTCACTAGTGTGATATAAAGCGGTACTATCACTACTCGTGATCTTGATGCTATCGCTCTCTTGATAAAGCCCAGGAATGTGTTGGCCTTTTGGGCAGCTGCAGCACACTGCTGGCGTAATAACAACAACAACAACAACAACAACAACAACACCACGCCGGATATCGCAGTTGTAGAGAACCGAAGCGTACAGCTGATCGATATCACTGTACCAGGAGATGTCAGATTCGAAGAAAAAGAACTGGAAAAAATTACGAAATATCGCGACCTGGCCATCGAAACTGTGCGATTATGGATGAAACGTGTAACAGTGACACCCATTGTCATTGGAGCACTGGGAACTATGTCCAAAAACTTTGCAAAATACATCAAGAAACTGCAGCTTCCTGCAATAACTCCAGCAATGTTACAAAAAACTGCGCTACTCGGAACATCTTACATTTTAAGGAGGTGCCTGGCTGACCCCTAGGATGCTGGTAGCAACCCGTGTCAGCCATCAGCACCAGCCAATTTGAATGTTCAGTTGACTGGGGTTCATGTCTAATGAATAATAATAATAATAATAATAATAATAATAATAATAATAATAATAATAATAATAATAATAATAATAATAATAATAATAATAATAATAATAATAATAGAGTTGGAAGGGACCTTGGAGATCTTCTAGTCCAACCCCCTGCTCAAGCAGGAGAACCTATACTATTTTAGACAGTGATGGAGCACCCACGACTTCTGGAGGCAGGTTATTCCACTGATTAATTGTCCCCACTGTCAGGAAGCCCACCATAAAAAAATGACAATAAAGGTCATCTAATCTATCATACTCCAGCAGTGGTCCATCAGGACACCTCAAATCCCTCTCACAGGTACTACGGTTGAGCCAGGTGCCCTTTTGAATTGTGTTTTTGTGCTTCCAGTTTGGAAAGCTCAGATGCTTCCTCATCCTTGCAAGCCTCCTTTCTTAGAAGGCACGTGTGGTGATGTTGGTGTGAAGGCCCGGGGCCCCGAGTCTTTACCTTGCTTTCCATGGCTGTCTTGAAAGCCGATTCCACCTTGCTTTCGAAGAGGTTATACAGCCACCTGCAAAAGCAAAGGCCACAGTTGAGGTTCATAGTCAATGGCTTGATGAGTTGACCCTCAAAGGCCTCCTTGCCTTCTTCAAGCCAGAGTTTAGAATAGAATAGAATAGAATAGAATAGAATAGAATAGAATAGAATAGAATAGAATAGAATAGAATAGAATAGAATAGAATAGAATAGAATAGAATAGAATAGAATAGAATAGAATAGAATAGAATAGGAAGGGACCTTGGAGGTCTTCTAGTCCAGACCCCCGCTTAAGCAGGAGAACCTATACCGTCTCAGACAGGTGATTGTCTAGTCTCTTCTTAAAGATCTCCAGTGATGGGGCGCCCATGATTTCTGGTGGCAAGCTGTTCCACTGGTTGATTGTCCTCACTGCCAGGAAGTTTCTCCTTAAATCCAGGTTGCTTCTCTCCTTGACCAGTTTCCAACCATTGTTTCTCGTCCTTCCGTCTGGTGCTTTGGTGAACAAAGTGACCCCTTCTGCCTTGTGGCATCCCCTCAGATACTGGAACGCTGCTATCATGTCTCCCCTGTTTCTTCTTTTCTCTAGACTAGCCTAGTTTAGAAGAGACAAGAGAATCTTTCCTAGTTCACTTCTCTGGATGGTTTTTTTAAACATCTGAAGGGGTTCTGTTGACATCCTATGGAGTCGAGGTACACCTGATATTCCTAGAACAGGGGTAGGCAACCTTGGCCCTTTTATGACTCGTGGACTTCAATTCCCAGAATTCCTGAGCCAGCCATGCTGAGGGGAAAGGGAGAGGTTTCCAAGCTGAGCCATGCTGGCTGAGGAATTCTGGGAGTTGAAGTCCACGAGTCATGAGGGGGCCAAGTTTGAAGACCCCTGGTTTAAATATTTAAATATTTTTTCCTCACGTTCACGTGATCAAAATTCAGGCATTTGGGCAGGGGTAGGCAACCCTGGCTCTTTTATGACTCGTGGACTTCAACTCCCAGAATTCCTGAGCCAGCCATGCTGAGGGGAAAGGGAGAGGTTTCCAAGCTGAGCCATGCTGGCTCAGGAATTCTGGGAGTTGAAGTCCACAAGTCATGAGGGGGCCATAGTTGCCCCACAGGAATTCGTGAAGTCCACGAGTCTTAAAGTTCAGTTTGGTGATTGCTTGCCCTAGACCAGGGGTAGGCAACCTTGGCTCTTTCATGACTCGTGGACTTCAACTCCCAGAATTCCTCAGCCAGCCGTGCTGAGGGGAAAGGGAGAGGTTTCCAAGCTGAGCCATGCTGGCTCAGGAATTCTGGGAGTTGAAGTCCACGAGTCATGAAGGGGCCAAAGTTGCCTACCCCTGTGCCTAGAACAATGGAATCATGAGTGACCACGATCCTGGACAAGATCATTTGAAGGTTACGTTTAGTCTGGTGGTTGATGGGGGTCAAATGGACCTTTTTAAAAACATATTTTTGGCTGGCTCATATTTAAGTGATTGTCCACTAGGACTCCAAGATCCCTCTCACAGTTACTACTATTGAGCAAGGTACCCCCTATACTATACCTGTACATTTGGTTTTTCTTGCCTAAATGTAGAACCTTACTTTTTTCACCATTGAATTTCATTTTGTTAGATAGCGCCCATGTTCAAGTCTGTCCAGGTCCTCCTGTATCTTAAGCCTGTCTTCTGGAGTGTTGGCTATTCCTGCCAGCTTGGTGTCATCCACAAATTTGATGAGTTCCCCATCTATCCCCTCGTCCAAATCGTTGATGAAGATGTTGAAGAACACTGGGCCCAGAACAGAGCCCTGGGGCACCCCACTGCATACTTCCCTCCATGTAGATGCGGTTCCATTGAGGACCACATGCTGAGTACGGCCGGTCAGCCAGCTACGGATCCCTCTGGTGGTGATGCTGTCTAACCCACATTTTTCTATCTTGTCATCCTGTGATCTCCTCAAAGGAATCTTCTCCATCCTTCTGTTGGCTTAATAGTTAACATTTACAGTATTTATAAGAGGCGCCGTCTGAATGACACAAGCTGAAAGTAGTTGGAGTGTGTGGCTGCATAGTGAGATGTTTTGGTCTTTTTGTTTCCTTTTTGGCCCTTCTGATTGCCTCTTTTGAATGGTATGTAAAAGCTGTTTATCTCCATGGACCTGTTGATTGTTGATTTTGCCAGCCTTCCTGGAATTCAGCCATCAACAAGCACATAGAGACAAACAACCTCTACATACCATTCAAAGGGGACAAAAAGGAAAGGAAAAAGACCAAAACATCTCCTCACTGGCAATCAACAACTAGATAAGCGAAGATTAACACCCAGATTAACACTAGGCCAACAATTGCTAATTAACACTAGTAAACAATACCCCAATCAAGAAACGATTATCTAACAGACAAACAAGCCAGCAGTAAACAACAGCCTAATCAAGGAACTACCAAGAATACTCTCATTGAGAGGGCAAGCCACTTGTATATAAACAGAGAACAAAACTTACTGCCTTCTAGCACTGATGTTGTTACCTAGTTGGGAAACATCTGCAAGAAACATCTGCAAGAAAACCACCAAGCTCAGAGAGCACCAAGGACCCCACAATCCGCATTGTCGTTCCTCCTCCTCCTCCTCCTCCTCCCCCCCTCCTTCTCCTCCTCTCTCCCTTCTGGCACTGATGATGTTCCCTAGTTGGGTCATGAAACGTCTGCAAGAAAACAGCCAAGCTCAGAGCACCAAGGACCCCACAGTCCTCCTCTTCCTCCTCCTCCTCCTCCTCCTCCTCCTCTCTACACCCCACTCCCTTCTAGCACTGATGATGTTCCCTAGTTGGGTCATGAAACGTCTGCAAGAAAACAGCCAAGCTCAGAGCACCAAGGACCCCACAGTCCTCCTCTTCCTCCTCCTCCTCCTCCTCCTCTCTACACCCCACTCCCTTCTAGCACTGATGATGTTCCCTAGTTGGGTCATGAAACGTCTGCAAGAAAACAGCCAAGCTCAGAGAGCACCAAGGACTCCACATTTCAGCCCTGAGCTACCAATATTCCCTCCTACCCTTAGATTTTGTCCCTCTTATCTTGGAGGAAAGTTATGGGATGAAAGTAACTGTCTACCGAGGCAGCAGAGGGACAGCCAAGAAAAGCAGCCTATTCAATGATAGGAGCTTTATGCTGACTTGAGAACAGGTGCAGGACACCACGGACCCACTGATCAGAGTCCCCAGGCCCCAAAAGTTAGCATTTGAAAACTGGGCAGAGGCAACTGGGGAGAACTGTAGGCCAGCTCTAGCAGAAGAAGGACCACGAAACAGACTCATTTTGCATGGTCTAGTGATGGCTCAAGTTGGCTTGAAACTCAACATTAAGAAAACCAAGATCATGGCATCTGGCCCTCTCAATTCCTGGCAAATAGATGGGGAAGAAATGGAGGTAGTGACAGATTTTATCTTCCTGGGCTCCAAGATCACCACAGATGGGGACTGCAGCCAAGAAATTAAAAGACGCTTGCTCCTGGGGAGGAAAGCTATGGCAAATCTAGACAGCATACTAAAAAGCAGAGACATCATCCTGCCAACAAAAGTACGTATAGTTAAGGCCATGGTTTTCCCAGTTGCAATGTAGGGCTGTGAAAGTTGGACCATAAGAAAGGCTGAGCGCAAAAGAATTGAGGCCTTTGAACTATGGTGCTGGAGAAGACTCCTGCGAGTCCCCTGGACTGCAAGGCGATCAAACCGGTCAGTCCTAGAGGAGATCAACCCTGACTACTCTTTAGAAGGCCAGATCCTGAAGTTGAAACTCAAGTACTTTGGCCACCTAATGAGAAGGAAGGACTCACTGGAGAAGAGCCTGATGCTGGGAAAGATGGAGGGCAATAGAAGAAGGGGACGACAGAGAAGGAGGTGGCTGGATGGAGTCACTGAAGCAGGAGGTGTGAGCTTAAATGGACTCCAGAAGATGGTAGAGGACAGGAAGGCCTGGAGGAACGTTGTTCATGGGGTCGCGATGGGTCAGACACGACTTCGCAACTAACAACAACAAGTGATGGTGTTGGACCAGGACTGGAGAAACCTGGGCTCAGCTCCCCTCAACTCTAGGAAATAATAGCTGATTTGGAGCAATCATTTTCTCTCTCTGGAAGCTCTCAGATTGTGCTGGTTGGGAAGATCTGGAAGGGGTTGAGGATACCATGTACATCACCTTATGATCCTGAAGGAAAAACAGACGAGAAGTGTAGCACATGGATAAACCACTGATCCATCACTGGAGGCTTTTAACAAGACATTGGACAGCCACTTGTCCAGAACGGTATAGAGCAGGGGTCGGCAACCTTGGCTCATTTATGACTCGTGGACTTCAACTCCCACTCCATGAGTCATAAAAGAGCCAAGGTTGCCTACCCATGGTATAGAGTCTCCTGCTTAGGTGGGAGGGTTGGATTAGAAGACCTCCAAGGTCCCTTCCAACTTTGTTATTCTGTTCTGTTATTTCTACGATCATGTACGTCCATCCCATCAAACCCCAGAATATCTGGAACGGTATAGGATCTTCTGCCATGAGCAGGGGGTGGGACTAGAAGACCTTCGAGGTCCCTTCCAATCCTTTCATTCTATGTTCTAAATAATGTCTAATCCTACTTCAGATCTTTCACTTCTTAGGGAAGAAGGTGCCTTGGCTGATGCTAATGTGAAGGACAGATATTCATATGAAGAACCTTCCGTGAATATGAACAAAATTGACTTACTCCCATTTGCCAGATATGTCAATGTCGACATTGGAAATGTGGGTGTTACAATCCAAGGTGGTAATCGTTGGTCTCCCGGCACCATCACTCCCCAACTGCAAGCCCACGGAGATGGAGATGCCGTCAACGTTCAGTTCAAAGGAACCGCGGTCCTTGCTGGTGGGAGACACAATGCAACAGGAGCACTCCCAAAACCCTCAGACTTTTGTTTCAAGAGATGATGAAGCCACCAGCCGAAGTCTAGGCTAAAGCAGTTATTCCTGTTATTCAATTCCTTGTCATGTCCCCTCCCACTGCTCAACCTGATAGTGTCCCATTTGACAATGGTGTGCGGCCTTGGAGGACTACAATGTTCACATAAAGGTCAATATTTATTTATTTATTAAATTGATATGCCACCCATCGCACTACCCAGAGTGACCCTGGGAGGCTTACAATGGCAAAAAAGGAGAAGTATAAAAGAATTAAAATTAAGAGCAATGAAAGAAAGGTAAAAATCAAGGTGGATTTAGTCTCTCAATCAATCAACCAAGTCATTTAACTCATTCAACTCACTCAACTAACCAACTCATACACCTTATTCAAGTCACTCAATCAACCAACCAACTTATACAATTCACTCAACCAAACAACAAACTCATTGAACTCATCCAAATCACTCAACCAACCAACTCATACAACCTATTCAACTCACTCAACCAAAGAACCAACCAACTTATACAACTCATTCAATTCACTCAACCAACCAACTCATCCAACTCACTCAACCAAACAACAAACTCATCCAACTCATTGAACTCATCCAACTCACTCATCCAACTCACTCAACCAACCCACTCAACCAACTCACTCAACTCACTCAACCAACACTCAACTCATCCAACTCACTCAACCAAACAACTAACTCATTGAACTCATCCAACTCACTCAACCAAACAACGAACTCATCCAACTCATTGAACTCATCCAACTCACTCAACCAACTCACTCAACTCACTCAACCAACTCACTCAACTCATCCAACTCACTCAACCAAACAACTAACTGGAGTTGCAGTTATTTCTGCCACAAAACAGAGGGATTAATGGCCTTCTGATACACAGCCAGTTTCAGAAGCAACAACAAAGGTATGGAAAGGTAAGGAGCAGTGAGACTCACAACCAACGTTTCTTCAGCTCCCAACGGCCAGTCATTTCAGCCAAAGCATTCCTGATGGAGACTCTCACGCCCTGGCCTGGCATGGGTTCAATTGTTGAATGGGGCAGCTCGAACCTACGGATGTTCAGACTGAAAACAAGGATGGAGAGGAGAAAAAAAAAGCTTTTGAATTTCTGAGTTGAGTGGCTGGGTTTCATCTTGCCATCAGCGTGTCCAGCCAGATCGATTCAAGACCAAGCAGTTACATTCAGATCATTTGCTAAGCTTTGATAAATATGTACCAATATGATGAATAATCTTCAGAGACAGTCAAATCTACTGTACAATGTAAACTTACTGAGTAGACAAACAAGCTTGCCAAAGAAACCACAATGGATGGGAACCAGGAAAGGGTACCATAAAGGGAAGATGTAAGATAGAATAGAATGGAATGGAATGGAATAGAATGGAATGGAATGGAATGGAATGGAATGGAATGGAATGGAATAGAATAGAATAGAATAGAATAGAATAGAATAGAATAGAATAGAATAGAATAGAATAGAATAGAATAGAATAGAATAGAATAGCATGGAATAGAATAGAATAGAATAGAATAGAATAGAATAGAATAGAATAGAATAGAATAGAATAGAATAGAATAGAATAGAATAGAATAGAAGATAATGGAATAGAATAGAATAGAATAGAATAGAATAGAATAGAATAGAATAGAATAGAATAGAATAGAATAGAATAGAAAATATGGAATAGAATAGAATAGAATAGAATAGAATAGAATAGAATAGAATAGAATAGAATAGAATAGAATAGAATAGAATAGAATAGAATAGAATAGAATAGAATAGAATAGAATATCACATAGGCAAAAATTAGCTGGGTTTTCAGAGTGGGAAAAGGAAGAAAACAAGCTGTAAAAACAGCCGCAAGAGGAAATGGCTAGCCAGGGAAAATTAGCTGAATGGGATAACAGGAAAGGCAGACTAAATTGAAAAACAGGAAAGAACCTATTGTTCTAAGGAGCCATAAAATATCCCCAAAACTCAAAACAACCGATTGAATATGTCTAATATCTTATATAATTATTAATGTATGTGTGAAGTATGATTTAGTACAGGGGTCTTCAAACTTGGCCTTTTTATGACTTGTGTTCAACTCCCAGAATTCCTCAGCCAGCGTGCCTGGCTGAGGAATTCTGGGAGTTGAAGTCCACAAGTCATAAAAGGGCCAAGTTTGAAGACACCTGATTTAGTATGTTTAAGGAAGGTAGCAGGAAATATGTAGGAGGTGGTTGGAACGAGTGTAACCTCATAGTACCTCAGCCAATAAGGAATGAGGAGGGATGTGGCAGCCGGGACAGGGTTGTATAAAGAAGGGAATATTTTGGGTTGGAACTTTGGAGAGAAGCCCACGCTTCAAGCTAATTGGGGAATGTGATTTATGTGCTTTGATACTATATGCCCAGGGGAGGGGAATTCAGTTTTTGGCTTCGATTATGCAGTGCCGATACTGTGCTACTCGAATAAAAGATTCTTTAAGGTAAACAATGCCTCGAAGTTCTTTTGAAGAGTTTCATCTGTCGGAACCATGACATAGACATTCCCAAGGGAAGACCAAGGAAGACCCACTATGGGGCTCTGGATTTGGGGCCTAGTTTGGTCTCACATGCACACCCCACAGGTCTGAGGTGTTTCCAGAATTATAATTTTCCCCGGTCCTTCTGAGTCCAGCAAACAGAAGTTGCTACCTCGCTTTCTTAGCTCCAACGGACTCACCTGTAGAATCTGTAGTCGACATTTCCAATCACTTTAACTCTATAGGAGCCAGAGAATTCGGGCAGAGTTATCGCAGGCAAGTCCTTCTGCAAGGTTGCAACTCCCTGTTGGCATGCTGAAACAAGTGGACAATTTGTGGGCTGGCACTTTTTTTAAAAACTCCTTTAGAGCTTTCGCACTCTACATTTTTTTGAAAGATAAAAAAATAATGTGTCTTATTTGCCAGGTCCTGGGTGCTCTCTGAGCTTGGTGGTTTTCTTTCAGACGTTTTATGACCCAGCTAGGTAACGTAATCAGTGCTAAGAGAAAACCCCTTCACTAGCACTGATGATGTTGCGTAGTTGGGTTATGAAACATCTGAAAAAAACCCACCAAGATCAGAGAGCACCAAGGACCCTACTGTCCTCCTCCTCCTCCTCTCCCTTCTAGCACTGATGATGCTACCTAGTTGGGTCATGAAATGTCTGCAAGAAAACAACCAGGCTCAGAGAGCACCAAGGATCCCACTGTCCTCCTCCTTCTCCTCCTCTCCCTTCTAGCACTGATGATGCTACCTAGTTGGGTCATGAAATGTCTGCAAGAAAACAACCAAGCTCAGAGAGCACCAAGGACCCCACTGTTCTCCTCCTCCTCCTCCTCCTCCTCCTCCTCCTCCTCCTTCTCTCCCTTCTAGCACTGATGATGCTACCTAGTTGGGTCATGAAACATCTGCAAGAAAAGGACAAAGCTGAGCTACAGATATTCACCTGTGTCTTTTTTAATAGACACCAGCAGCTCAGTGAACTTAGAAGATGTGGCTCAAGTCACCTCTTCCCCCAGGACCCTCTCTCTGAAGGAGTTGTGTCCCTCCACCCAATGGTGTGCCAGTTCGATCTCGATTCATCCCAATTCAAAAGGATCTTCCGTTGGTTACAAGCAACATCATAACCCCTTTTCACACCGGTTGCGACACAGGTAAAAGAGGTGGGATTTCAATCATTCATAGGAACTATCTCCTTATCTGATCACTCCCCCGGACTGTACTCTGCTTGCGCAATCAGTCCGTCATAAGTAAATGATCTAAAACAGTGTTTTGCACACTTGGCTATTTTAAGAGGGGTCATGTCGGACCTGCCACAACTTAAACCTCTCAACATGGCAAGCTATGAGAAACGGATGGTTTATTAGAAGTCAAGTGTATCGCAGTAGTGCAAAGCCAGAACTGAGAATCGCGCACCAAAATCCTTAGTCCTATTTTTCCCTTCCTTAACTATCTCCCGTTGTCCATCCCAGTGTAACCAATCAGGTTCAGGAAAGATACTTTCATAATGGTCAATCCAAGCCCAGCTTGGTATGTGGCCCCCTCATTTTTCCAGCTGGGTGGCCTTGAGGCAGCATCTGGAGGAGACAATGGCATTTACTTCCGTTTCCCCACGCGTTCCCCCACTTCATCCCCATCTCCGTAGCTCATGGCAGTCTACCACTGCATAGCAGCAAAGCACAAGCAAGCATAAAATGGCAGCTGGGCAGGTGGACTTTAACTTCCAGAATCCCCCAGCCAGCTCTGCTGACTGGGGAATTCTGGGAGTTGAAGACCACCCTCTGAAAGTTGCTGAGGTTGAGAAACACTATCTAAAAATGAAATTGGCACG
>JALGBA010001908.1:0-35000 GCA_023970755.1 Azemiops feae | reverse complement strand
TCTTTCCTGATGAGCTTGCACCCAGGATTCTGGGAGTGATCTGGAGGGTACCAGGCTGGGGGAGGCTGGGGTGAAGCCACTGCAGTAGAAGAGAATATTTTGGCTCAGGGTTGAACTGTGGGGTCCTTGGTGGTCTCAGAGCTGGGATGTTTTCTGGGAGAGATTTCATGATCCAACTGGGTAACATCACCAGTGCTAGAAGGGAGTGGGGGTTGTGGAGAGGAGGAGGAGGAGGAGGAGGAGGAGGAGGAGGAAGACTGTGGGGTTGCTCTCTGAGCTTGGTTGTTTCATTACCCAACTAGGTAACATCATCAGTGCTAGAAGGGAGAAGGTTGCGAGAGGAGGAGGAGGAGGAGGAGGAGGAGGAGGAGGAGGAGGAGGAGGAGGAGGAGGAAGACTGTGGGATCCTTGTTGCTCTCCGAGCTTGGTTGTTTTTGTTTCATTATCCAACTAGGGATCATTATATATTACTTATATGTAAGGATGTAGGTCTATATATATATGTTATATATAGTATGTTTAAATGTGTGTTATGTATGTGTACACTTTGAGAGCAATTAAATTTCATTTTTAATGTGTGCCATTGTGCCCACAGTAAAAATGACAATAAAGGTAATCTATCTATCTATCTATCTATCTATCTATCTATCTATCTATCTATCTATCTATCTATCTATCTATCTATCTATCTATCTATCTATCTATCTATCTATCTATCTATCTATCTATCTATCTATCTATCTATCTATCTATCTATTATCAGTGCTAGAAGGAAGTGGGGTTTGCAGAGAGGAGGAGGAGGAGGACTGTGGGGTCCTTGGTGCTCTCTGAGCTTGGTTTTTTTTCTCTTGCAGATGTTTCATTACCCAACTAGGTAACATCATCGGAGATATCATGAAACATCTGCAGGAAAACACCCCAGCTCAGAGACCACCAAGGGCCCCTCAGCCCACTCCATTTACACGTTCCCTCACCCTCTTCTTTTCCCACTCTGGACCACAACATCGCTGGTCTTGTCTTTCCTCATTATCACCCCCCCTTCCCTGAGGACCTAAACCACAGATGTGGAAAAGCAGTCCCTAATTTTCCACCCTTCTGACAAGGTTCAAGAAGCTACAGCCCTTCCGGGGACAGCTGGATTGAGTAGAAGCAATAAGGACTCTTTGACTCTGTGAATAGCAACTACAAAGTAAACAGTTGGGCGAGAATTAATGAGTCCCCAATCAAGTAATTTTTTAAAAAAAAATCTGACTGGGCGGGTGGGATGATCACTTGGTGAAAAATTGCTTGGGAAGCCGTGATTGCTCCTCAGTCACAAAGGCACTGGAGAAACGGGGGGTGGGGGCTGGAGAAAGGTAGGCCCCTTCCCCAAAACCTCAACTGGCTCCCTTTTGTAAGGGAAGTTGGAAGGAGGCCTTTCATCCATTGTTGGCTTCTCCTCTGCCATCCTCTCCTTGAAGTCTCCATTCAAAGGCCAGGATAATTAATTTCGCTCATCCCGTCAAGGAAACAAAAGACCTGGCCATTAGCATCCATCACGGTTTCCATTATCTGCCGAAACCACTGAGATGGGGCAGATCTGGCTGGCTGCAGAAGGGAGATATGGCACTGATGGAGGAGGAGGAGGAGGAGGAGGAGGAGGAGGAGGAGGCCCAAAGTCTCTTTGGAGTAGAGTTTGTCATTTCACACATGCTGAGGTCTCCATCACTTGGCCTACACTTTAGATCAGGGCTTTTTTAAGAGAGGTGGACTGCAACTCCCAGAATTCCCTAACCAACACCCCAGAAGATAGGCTCAAGATCCAGATGGATCTTGACAGACTTGAACACTGTCTAACAAAATGAAATTCAACGTAGATAAAAGTCAGGTTTTACATTTAGGCAAGAAGAACTAAAGGTGCAGGTACAGATTAGGTCAAACTTGGCTCAATAGTAGCAACTGTGAGAGGGACCTTGGAGGTCTTCTAGTTCAGGGCTTTTCAACCTTTTCACCCATTGTACCACTTTTAGGATATGGCAACATCCGAGTACCACCAGTCGCCTAGCAAGGTGTCAAAAACTTGATGACCCCCCCAAAAAGGAAAAAAAAGTGATAAAAGTACAGGTAGTCCTCGACTTACAACAGTTCGCTTAGTGACTGTTTGAAGTTACAATGGCACTGAAAAAAGTGCCCCCCAAGCCACAGCCAAGCAAGACACCTGCTTGCCCGCCCGGCGGCGCTCTTCCTCCTGTCCGAGGTTTTCATTGTTGTGAGCATTTCTGTTGAGGATTGGCAGCGGGGGTGGGGTGGGGGTGTGTTTGGTTTTTATTCCCCCCGTCTGCTGGGTGGTTGCAGCAGGTTTTGGTCACTTCACATGACCCTGGGACACTGTGACCGTCATAAATATGAATCAGTTGCCAAGCATCTGAATGTAAATCACAAGACCCTGGAGATGCTGCAACATTCCAGCTGATTGGCGCTTCCTCTGGGCTCAGCAGAAGCACCAGGATCAGCGCCGAGCTCCAGCTGGAGCCTGGCGCTGATCCTGGCGCTTCCACTGAGCCCTGACAGCCCTGCAGCTCCAGCCATCTCTGGCTCAGGCTTGTGCGATGCTGCCACCGGTTCAGCTCATTCCCCTCCCCCGCTACCACTTTTCTAGGATGGTTGCGTACCACCTGCCAGGTGCCAATGTACCACAGGTGGTACCCATACCACTGGTTGAAAAGCCCTGTCCTAGTGGACGATCCCTTAAATATGAGCCAGCCATGTGCTGCAGCTGCCAAAAAGGCCAACACAGTGCTGGGCTGCATTAACAGAGGGATAGAATCAAGATCACGGGAAGTATTAATACCACTTTACAAGGCCTTGGTAAGGCCACCCTTGGATTACTGCATCCAGTTTTGGTCACCACAATGTAAAAAAGACGTTGAGACTCTAGAAAGAGTACAGAGAAGAGCAACAAAGATGATCAGGGGACTGGAGGCTAAAATATACGAAGAACTGATTGCTGGAATTGGGAATGTCTAGTCTAATGAAGAGAAGGACGAGGGGTGACAGGATAGCAGTCTTCCAATGTTTGAGGGGCTGCCACCAAGAGAGAGGGGTCCACCTATTCTCGAAAGCACCTGAAGGCTGGATAAGAAACAATGGTGAAAAATAATCAAGGAGAGAAACAACCTGGAATTAAGGAGAAACTTCCTAGCAGTGAGGACAATTAACCAGTGGGACAGCAGTTGCCTCCATAAGCAGTGAATGCTCCAACACTGGAAGTTTTTAAGAAGACACTGGACAGCCATTTGTCTGAAATGGTGTAGGGTTTCCTGCCTGAGCAGGGGGTTGGACTAGATGACCTCCAAGGACCCTTCCAACTTTATTATTATTATTATTATTATTATTATTATTATTGATCATTGCACAGTCAGCCAGATGTTGAGACTGGATTTGGCATTTTTGTCTACCTATCGAGTCCTTACCAAGGACCTGGGATAGGCAGATGTGGATGTTTGATGGTATTACAGATATTATTATTATTATTATTATTATTATTATACTGGACAGCCATTTGGCTGAAATGGTATAGGGTCTCCTACTTGAGGATGGGGCTAGATTAGAAGATCTCCAAGGTCCCTTCCAACTAAAGGTCCCTTCTATTCTGTTCTCCAAAGCATCTGAAGGTTGGATAAGAAACAATGGTTGGAAACTGACCAAGGAGAGAAGCAACCTGGAATTAAGGAGAAACTTCCTGACAGGGAGAACAATTAACCAGTGGAACAGAAGTTGCCTCCAGAAGTTGTGGGTGCTCCGTCACCTGGAGGTTTTTAAAAGGAAACAGGACAGCCACTTGCATGAAATGGGATAGACCAGGGGTCTTCAAACTTGGCCCTTTTATGACTTGTGGACTTCAACTCCCAAAATTCCTCAGCCAGAAGAGACTGGACAGCCACTGGTCTGGAACGGTATAGGTTCTCCTGCTTGAGCAGGGGGTTGGACTAGAAGACCTCCAAGGTCCCTTCTAACTCTGTTATTCTATGTTATAAGGAGAAGGAAGGAAAGAAAAAAAAAAGGGAGGGAAGGAAAGTTCATTCTATATTCTAAGCAGCGTTTCTCCACTTGTTAGGTCAGGGGTCTTCAAACTCGGCCCTTTTATGACTCGTGGACTTCAACTCCCAGAATTCCTCAGCCAGCGTGCACGAGTCCATGAGTCATAAAAGGGCCGAGTTTGAAGACCCCTGTGTTAGGTGCTCCATCACTGGAGGTTTTTAAGAAGAGACTGGACAACCATTTGTCTGGAATGGTATAGGGCAGAGTTCCCCAACCTTTTTGGCTTCTTGGACCGGGGGGCGGGGGGGGGGGGGGGAGAGGGGATGGTTCCACCTGAGAGGCCGGCAAGCACACACGCACACACACATGTGCAGTTCCATTTGCGTGAGTGGCAGGCACGTGTGTGCGGCACTCACGCAAATGGAGCATGCATGTGCTCACCCACTTCCGTGGCCGGCTCACGGCCCAGTTGCCGCGGCCCACAGGTTGGGGACCCCTGCTATAGAGTATCCTGCCTGAGCAGGGGGGTGGGCTTGAGCAAGACCCCTGAGTTCCCTTCCCACCCTAATCTTCTATGTTCAGTCTCAGAGGTCACTTCCCCATTCCCGATCGGAGAATGGAGCAACGCAAGCCACAAGCACAACGGCAATTCCTAAGAACACACAGCGCAGACACGAGACCCTGCCAAACACAACCAGAATAACTGCTGGGCAAACGCATCTGTGAAGCAAATAGGGCTGTTTTTTGTTTTGTTTTTTACTTTTTTGGTTAAAAAAAAAAACGATATAAAAAGAATGAGATTATAAACACATGTTCTTTTCTCCTAGTGATTTGCACGTCTGCCCCCCCCAAAAAACCCTCTTTTTGCCTTTCATTCTGCGTTTCTCCGAGGAGTGCAAAGGTTGCCAAATTGGTGAGATTCTGCCACTTGTTTCTATGCTTCACCCCTGTGAGGTAGGCCAGTCTGAAAGTGACCTTAAGACACCTGGCGAGTTTCACAGCTGTGCATTTTTCTCCAGATTCTGGCAACGTTTCCATAGGTGCCATCGGGACTTTATTTTAAACCACTTTGGAAAACGTTTATGGAGATTCTCAGTCACCCAAGGTCAGGGTTGCCCCAAAGGCGCCTTTACGAGAGGCAACTGGACTTTCTTGATTTTCCTTGAGGACGTTTCGCTTCTCAAGAACTGAAGAAGCTTCTTGGATGAGAAGCAAAACCAATACGACTTTTTTTAAATGTTAAGAAACTTTGGCTTGAAGTCTGCAAGAATGAACAATGATCCAGCCTTGGAGGAGGAGGAGGAGGAGGAGGAGGAGGAGGAGGAGGAGGAGGAGGAGGAAGAGGAGGGAGGAGGAGGAGGAAGAGGAGGAGGACTGTGGGGTCCATGGTGCTCTCTGAGCTCAGTTGTTTTCTTGCAGATGTTTCCTGACCCAACTAGGGATCATCATCAGTGCTAGGAGGGAGTGGGGTTTGTGGAGAGGAGGAGGAGGAGGAGGAGGAGGAGGAGGAGGAGGAGGACTGTGAGGTGCTTGGTGCTCTCTGAGCTCAGTGGTTTTCTTGCAGATGTTTCCTGACCCAACTAGGGAACATCACCAGTGCTACAAGGGAGTGGGGTTGTGGAGAGGAGGAGGAGGAGGAGGAGGAGGAGAGGGAGGGGAAGGAGGAGGACTGTAGGTCCTTGGTGCTTTCTCAGCTTGCTTGTTTTCTTGCAGACGTTTGATTACCTGACAAGGTAACATCATCCATCCTAGATGGAGTGGGATTTGCTCTCTTTATATACATATATATTTATATACTAGTGGCTTGCCCTCTCAGTGTGAAGAAACAGAATGGCCTTTGGGACAAAATACAGTGGGATACTGGAGCACCCACAAGACCAGGAATGTTCTCAGCACCAGATCGTTGGCCAGAAGGCGGCCCAGAGATAATCCAGAACTCAGCACCTCAAGTCTCTGGTTTCCCTGGACCTGAGCCACTGCTTGGACTGTGGTTCTCCAGGTAGAGGATCCCCCTTTCCTGAGCCCACCTGCTTTGGGGCCCTGCAGTTCCATGGACCAGGTGCTACTGGAGTCCAGGGCACCTTCGGACGAGTTCTGAGAATCGGCATCTTCTGAAGAAAAACTCCCGTGTCTGGAGAGCTGGAAGTACTGGGCTCTCTCTCGCTTCTGGGGACGTGGACCTCTCACCAGTAGAGGAGCACAAGGCTGGCCGGCCGGTGGCAGAGTCTCACCGGTTCCTGGCGTTGGCTGTGCCTTAGGAGAAGAGGCAGAAGAACGACGCAACGGAGGAGAACCCAAGGAGCTCCTCTGAAGCCTTCCTGAGGGCTCCTCACCCAGATGTTTGTGGTCAGGCCCACCAGATTCCAAGGTGGCACCTGGAGAAGCTTTCCTGTTGCCTCCCACACCTGTGTCCGAGCTGATGCACAAGGACTTCTTCGGAGAGGAAGGCTCAACACCGTCAATTCTGTCCATAGTTTCTTTGGAGAATGGCTCCAGAATCTCCAATATCTCACCAGTGTTGAGGGCATCAGCTGGGATGGGCAAAGATGAGTCAGGAGCCGAAGGGCCTCTCTCCTCCACACGGTCTCCTGCGGTGATTCCCTTGGTCTCCTTGAACCTGATCAGAAGGCCCTCCAGAATTTCCTTAGCTTCTTCGCTTCGTCCCAAGGCTTCGCTCCAAATCAAGTGACCCTTTTCACTGTGCATACTGGACGCTTGGAGCTTCATCTGCTGGAACCTCTCCTCTGAAAAGTCCTGGGACATTCGCCGGAGAGCATCTTCGGTGTCCTGCTGGACCTCCACGAGGTTGGGTTCCTTCTCCCTGGCCTTCCACTGGGCCAGATGTTGCTTGCAGTCTAGGTGAAACTCCGTGACCTTGAAAAGACAGAGGTTTGTAACATTTGTTACTGACACCATTAAAGATTTCCACACTATGAGGACGAGAAGTGTTATTTTTCTTCTTCGTTCGATTTAGGCGTATTTGTCTAAGCAACCTAGAACTTAGGAGGAATTTCCTGACAGTGAGAACAGTCAACCAGTGGAACGACGTGTCTTCAGAATTTGTGGGTGCTCCATCACTGGAGGCCTTAAAAGAGAGAGATTGGACAGCCATTTGACTGGGATGGTAGAGGGTATCCAACCTTGGCAACTTTAAGACTCGTGGACTTCAACTCCCAGAATTTCCCAGCCGGCCATGTACGGAAGAGAAGAGAAGAGAAGAGAGAAGAGAAGGTAGAGGAGGGGAGGGGAAGGAAGAGAGGGAGGAGGGGAGGAGAGAAGGGAAGGGAGGAGAGGAGAAGAAAAGAGAGAAAGAGAAGAGAAGAGGGTAAGAGAAGAGAAGAAGAAAAGAGAAATAAGAAAGAAAGAGAAGAAGAGAAGAGGGAAAGAAGAGAAGAGAAGAGAGGAGAAGAGAAGGGAGGGGAGCAGAGGAGAGGAGAGGAGGAGAAGAGAGAAAGAGAAGAGGGTAAGAGAAGAGAAGAAGGAAAGAGAAATAAGAAAGAAAGAGAAGAAGAGAAGAGGGAAAGAAGAGAAGAGAAGAGAAGAGAAGAGAAGAGAAGAGAAGGGAAGGGAAGAGAGGAGAGAAGGTAGAGGAGGGGAGGGGAAGGAAGAGAGGGAGGAGGGGAGGGGAGGAGAGAAGGGAAGAGAAGGGAAGAGAAAAGAGAAGAGAAGAGAAGGGAAGGGAAGGGAGGAGAGGAGAGGAGAAGAAAAGAGAGAAAGAGAAGAGGGTAAGAGAAGAGAAGAAGGAAAGAGAAATAAGAAAGAAAGAGAAGAAGAGAAGAGGGAAAGAAGAGGAGAAGAGAGGAGAAGAGAAGAGGGGAGCAGAGGAGAGGAGAGGAGGAGGAGAGAGAAAGAGAAGAGAAGAGGGTAAGAGAAGAAGGAAAGAGAAATAAGAAAGAAAGAGGAGAAGAAGAGAAGAGAAGAGAAGAGAAGAGAAGAGAATTTGGATAGGATGGGATGGGATGAGATGCAATGGGACAGGGCAGGGCAGGGCTGGAAGGGACCTTGGAGGTCTTCTAGTCCAACCCCCTGCCCAAGGCAGGAGACCGTATAGCACCCCAGACAAATCATCTTTTCTTGAAAACCTCCAGCAATGGAGCACCCACACCTTCTGGAGGGAAGCCCTTCCACTGGTTAATTGTTCTCACTGTCAGGAAATTCCTCCTCATTTCCCGGTTGGTTTTCCTCTGAGGAGCTTCTTGTCCTGCACTCAAGTGCTTTGGAGAAGCTCCTCTTCTCTGTGACGGGCCTTCCAGGATTGGAACACTGCTCTCATCTGCCCCCTATGCCTTTTCTCTTACAGGCTAGGCCAGGGGTTGGCAACCTTGGCTCTTTTATGACTCGTGGACTTCAACTCCCAGAATTCCTGAGCCAGCCATGCTGAGGGGAAAGGGAGAGGTTTCCAAGCTGAGCCATGCTGGCTCAGGAGTTCTGGGAGTTGAAGTCCACGAGTCATGAGGGGGCCATAGTTCCCCCCATGCTGGCTCAGGAATTCTGGGAGTTGAAGTCCACGAGTCATGAGGGGGCCATAGTTCCCCCGTGCTGGCTCAGGAATTCTGGGAGTTGAAGTCCACGAGTCATGAAAGGGCCAAGGTTGCCTACCCCTGGTGTAGGGTCTCCTGCTTGGGCGGGGGATTGGACTAGATGACCTACAAGGTCCCTTCCAACTCTGTTGTTCTATTCCAGGGGTCTTCAAACTTGGCCCTTTTATGACTTGTGGACTTCAACTTCCGCGTGCCTGGCTGAGGAATTCTGGGAGTTGAAGTCCACGAGTCATGAAGGGGCCAAAGTTTCCCCCATGCTGGCTCAGGAATTCTGGGAGTGAAGTCCCGAGTCATGAAGGGGCATAGTTCATGTGTCAGGAATTCTGGGAGTTTGAAGTCCACGAGTCATGATGAAGGGGCCAAAGTTTCCCCATGCTGCTCAGGAATTCTGGGAGTTGAAGTCCACGAGTCATGAGGGGGCCATAGTTCCCCCATGCTGGCTCAGGAATTCTGGGAGTTGAAGTCCACGAGTCATGAGGGGGCCATAGTTTCCCCATGCTGGCTCAGGAATTCTGGGAGTTGAAGTCCACGAGTCATGAGGGGGCCATAGTTCCCCCATGCTGGCTCGGGAATTCTGGGAGTTGAAGTCCACAAGTCCTAAAAGAGCCCAGGTTGCCTACCTCTGGGCTAGACATACCGAGTTCCCTTAGCTGTTCTTCCTATCAGTGTCATGTATGTTTCACTTTGAGAGCGGGCAACTAAATTTCGTTTTTGATGTGTGCCGTTGTGCCCACAGTAAAAAAATGACAATAAAGGTTATCTATCCGTACGTGTTTGTGAATCAAGTTGGAGTGCTAAACATGGGTGGGAAGAGACACTAGATCCCTTCTGCCAATATCAACTGTGCCTTCAACCAGGAAACTAGTAGACACAGTCCATAGTGGACAACCTTTGCAGGTGAAGACACCTTAATCCTGAATTTCCTGCCCCCCAGCGTGCTTAAGTAATTGTTCCGGCAGCTGTTTCTGGCAATGCAACTTCACTGACCCAAAGGTGCTTTTTTCCAAAAGGCAACTGGACGTCCTTGCTTTTCCTTGGGAGATGTTTCTCTTCTCATCCCAAGAAGCTTCTTCAGTTCCGTTCTTCTCGGATGAGAAGCCAAACGTTTCCGGAGAAAGACCCATGGAAGTCAACTTGCCTTGTGGAAAAAGCACCTCGGGGACAACCGTGACCTGGATGATCTCCAGAGACAACTTCGTGGACAATTTCTCCGGATCCGTGGAGCTCCCCATTCTTTCCATCTCTTCCCTCCCACTTTAGGGAGGCCCTTTCCCAGCTCACCTTCTCACAGAACCTGTAGAGGTCCAGGAATGCTTCCAGCTCTGCCCCTTTCATCTCCATGTCCATGTAGAACATGGTCAGCCGAGCTTGGAAGGCGCCCTTGGCTGTCTCGAAGGAGGCCATCTCAGGAAACCTGAAGCCCTGGATTTTGGCAGCTTCCTTGGATAAAGAGAGGCCTTGGTTGTAGTGAACCTGTGGGAGAAAGGAGGCAACCCAGGGTTAGCCATCTGCAACCAAGATGATTTGGGGGGCTGGGGGCTGAAAAATATGAAGAACGGCTGCAGGAATTGAGTCTGTCTAGTCCAGGGGTAGGCAACCTCGGCTCTTTTATGACTCGTGGACCTCAACTCCCAGAATTCCTGAGCCAGCTATGCTGGGAGTTGAAGTCCATGAGTCATAAAAGAGCCAAGGTTGCCTACCCCTGGTCTAGTCTAATGAAGGACCAGGAGGTGACATGATAGCAGTGCTCCAATATCTCAGGGGCTGCCCCAAAGAAGAGGGAGTCAAGCTATTCTCCAAAGCTCCTGAAGGCAGGAAAAGAAGCAACGGATGGAAACTCATCAAGGAGAGAAGCAACCTAGAACTAAGGAGAAACTTCCTGGCAGCGAGGACCATTAATCAGTGGAACTACTTGCCTCCAGAAGTTGTGGGTGCTCCAACACTGGAGGTTTTCAAGAAGAGACTGGACAGCCACCTATATGAAATGGTATATGATTTCCTGCTTGAGCAAGAGGTTGGATTAGAAGACCTGTAAGGCTCCTTCCAGCTCTATTCTGATTGACTGATTGATTGATTAGCACTAATTGGTCTATCCCCTAGTCAGAATGGTGGGATCTGCAATATAGCTATATCTGGATATAGCTAGGGGTGACAGAATAGCAGTCTTCCAATATTTGAGGGGCTGCCACAAAGAAGAGGGGGTCAACTCACTTTCCAAAGCCCCTGAAGGCAGGACAAGAAGCAAAGGATGGAAACTCATCAAGGAGAGAAGCAACCTAGAACTAAGGAGAAACTTCCTGACAGTTAGAACAATTAATCAGCGGAACTACTTGCCTCCAGAAGCGGTGAATGCTCCAATACTGGAGGCTTTTAAGAAGAGACTGGACAGCCACTCGTCTGAAAACAGTACAGAGTCTCCTGCCTGAGCAGGGGGTTGCACTAGATGACTTCCAAGGTCCCTTCCAGCTCTGTTATTCTGTTAACTTCATTTTATTATACCCAGTGACCAAAGAGACCTGCGATCCATGAACATGATCCATGAATATGACACCCATATTCAGAGGACCCCAGGAGGTCCTTGCAGAGGGAGTGTTGATTCGAAGTGATGCCGGAAGCGGTTCCCAGGATCTCACGGAGAAACAATGCTGATCTATTGGTCTTTGGTTCAGTGTACCAGACTCTCCTACATTAAAGTGAGGACAATTAACCAGTGGAACAGCTTGCCACCAGAAATCATGGGGGCTCCATCCCTGGAGGTTTTTAAGAAGAGGCCGGACAGTCACTTGTCTGGAATGGTGTAGGTTCTCCTGCTTGAGCAGGGGGCTGGACTAGAAGACCTCCAAGGTCCCTTCCAGCTCTATTCTATTCTATTCTATTCTATTCTATTCTATTCTATTCTATTCTATTCTATTCTATTCTATTCTATTCTATTCTATTCTATTCTACAATTTGTCTATTCTATTCTATTCTATTCTATTCTATTCTATTCTATTCTATTCTATTCTATTCTATTCTATTCTATTCTATTCTATTCTATTCTATTCTATTCTATTCTATTCTATTCTATTCTATTCTATTCTATTCTATTCTATTCTATTCTAAAGTCCAACAGAAGAGAATATTTGTAGGTCAAGATTGAACTCCGGGGTCCCTGGTGCTGTCTGAGCTTGGGAGGGTTTCTTGCAGATGTTTGAGACTTTTCTTGGTGACTTTGGGATTGTGAATGTGGGAGGGGGGAGATCTGGAAGAAATTATTAAATGGAGATCCTAAACCTGGACATTGCTGGATGGACAATTTGAACGTCACGTTGACTCCAGACTTGGAGAAATGCAACCCAATTAACCGGGACATTTCCAGCTGCTGATTGTGAAGAGGACTGTGCATTATTAGAATCAAGTATAGAGAACTTAGAAGAAAAAAATAAAGGTTTCTAGGCATGTTGGAGGAACTTCGGGCAAAATTTAGATCAGCGAAGGAACAGAGTCAGCCCCCACTTAGTTCTGGGCAGGAGAATTGAAGCCCTGGAGAAAGAGATAAGAGACTTTGCAGACCAGACAGGGGGAAATATATATATATATATATATATTCCTCAAATTAAAAAGTGACTTTCAGAACAAGCTATCAGGTTAGCCAAAGAAAAGTGGGAAATTAAGGCCAGGGGCAAAAAAACGCTTCAGAAGAACTCGCTACGGAAATGAAAAATGGAAACGGAAAAATCCAGGTTAAAAAAACCAAGTTAAGGTACAGGCAGTCCTCGACTTTACGACCTTGCAAGCAAGGTGGATTTTAAGCAAGTCCTGCCCCATTTTACAACCTTTCTTGCCCAGGTTGTTAAGCAAATCACTTGTTGTTAAGGGAATCCGGCTTCCCCCGTTGACTTTGCTGGTCAGAAGGTCCCAAAAGCAGATCACGTGATTGGACAATCATTTGGTATAAGGCAGGGGTCTCCAAACTTGGCAACTTTAAGACTTGTGGACTTCAACTCCCAGAATTCCTCAGCCAGCCCTGAGGGCTGGCTGAGGAATTCTGGGAGTTGAAGTCCACAAGTCTTAAAGTTGCCAAGTTTGAAGACCCCTGGTAGAAGGTCTCCAGCTTGAGCAGGGGGTTGGACTAGAAGACCTCCAAGGTCCCTTCTATGATGATACTATGATTCTAAGCAAAGACAGGACACAATTCTCAACATTTCCAGAAAAATCTCTGAACTTGAAATACAGGGAAGACTCCAACTCTTCTGCCATTATTCACCTCCTATGGAGGGTTGTGGTTACAACCACTGAAGACTTAGAATAGGGACGGTTGGATGTCCCGCCGTGCCGGGTTTGACCAGCCCTGCAATTCTGGTCACCACATCACAAAAAAGATGTTGAGACCTTGGAAAAAGTTCAGAGAAGAGCAACTAAGATGATCAAAGGCCGGGAGACTAAAACATACGAAGGACGGCTGCAGGACTTGGGTCTGGCTAGTCTAAAGAAAAGAAGAAATAGGGGAGACATGATAGCAGCATTCCAGTATCTGAGGGGCTGCCCCAAGGAAGAGGGGGTCACTTTGTTCACCAGAGCACCAGAGGGAAGGACGAGAAACAATGGATGGAAACTAATCAAGGAGAGAAGCAACCTGGAATTAAGGAGGAACTGCCTGACAGTGACACTCCTTGCCAACAGAAGTTGTGGGTGCTCCATCACTGGAGGTTTTTAACAAGGGACTTGTCTGAAATGGCATAGGGTCTCCTGCTTGAGCAGGGGGCTGGACTAGAAGACCTCCAAGGTCCTATTCTATTCTATTCTGTTCTGTTCTGTTCTGTTCTGTTCTTCATTCTATATTCTATTCTATTCCATTCCATTCCATTCCATATTTTCTATTCTATTCTATTCTATTCTATTCTATTCTATTCTATTCTATTCTATTCTATTCTATTCTATTCTATTCTATTCTATTCTATTCTATTCTATTCTATTCTATTCTATTATTCCATTCCATATTTTCTATCCTATCCTATCCTGTCCTATCCCATTCCATTCCATATTTTCTATTCTATTCTATTCTATTCTATTCTATTCTATTCTATTCTATTCTATTCTATTCTATTCTATTCTATTCTATTCTATTCTATTCTATTCTATTCTATTCTATTCTGTTCTGTTCTGTTCTGTTCTTCATTCTATATTCTATTCCATTCCATTCCATTCCATATTTTCTATTCTATTCTATTCTATATTCCACTCCACTCTACTCAAGGAGAGAAGCAACCTGGAACTAAGGAGAATCTTCCTAACAGTGAGGACAATCAACCAGTGGAGCAGAAGTTGCTTCCAGAAGTGGTGAATGCTCCAACACTGGATGTTTTTAAGAAGAGACTGGACAGCCATTTGTCTGAAATGGTATTGGGTCTCCAGCGAGAGCAGGGGGCTGGACTAGAAGACCTCCAAGGCCCCTTCCAGCTCTATCCCATCCATCCTAGCTTACCGTGGCTTCTTTGAAGAAGCCCTTAAACCGCCGGTAGGAGTCCTCCGTCTTCTCCAGGCTGCCCTCCGCCAGTCCCACCAGGCTCAGCTCGGCTTCTCCTTCTTCATCAATCCACAAACTGACCTGCAGGAAGAAGCCACAGAAAACAAAATAAATCTTTCTCTGGACCACCCCCTTGCCCGGGTCCCTTCACCTGAGGCGCCCTTTCTAGGGAAGGTGAAGCTCACCTGGGCCCTGCGTAGGATGCATACAAAGGTGGCCCATTGGCTGGGTTCAATCCAGGGTTTATAGATGGAAGCCAACAAATAGGGGTTTATGGCCTCAGAAGGAGGTTTGTTCGATCACCAGGCTGCGTGTCCGGATGGGTCATGGAAGCCGGGCTGCTTTAAAAGCAGTCCTCGACTTACGACCACAGTAGAGCCGAAGATTTCCACGGCTAAGAAAGACAGGTGTAGTTTTGCCCCGCTTTACGACCTTCCTTGCCGCAGTCGTTAAGTGAATCCCTGCAGTTGTTCAGTGAGTTTTGCCCCGCTTTACGACCTCTCTTGCTACTGTCGTTGTGAGTCACTGCAGTTAAGTGAGCTTAGCCCCACTTTACGACCTTCCTTGCCACAGTCGTTAAGTGAATCACTACAGGTGAATTTAGCCCCACTTTACCGCCTTTCTTTCTTGCTACTGCTGGCTGAGGAATTCTGGGAGTTGAAGTCCACAAGTCATCCAATGGCCCAGGTTGGAGACCCCTGGCTTTAGTTGACAGACTTATAGGGCAAAACTTCCTTTACCTGGTGAAATTCTTCCTCAAGTTCCCGGATCTTCTTGAGGAACTCCAAGTGCTCCAAGCAACCGTTGGATTTGGTCACCAGCGTGTGAACCTCCTCCTCCACCAGGTTGTAGACGGCCAGGGCGCTCTCGAAACTGTGCCTAACAAACACACAGAGGCAAGTCACTCCTGGCGTCGTCAAGGTCGGCTTTCCAACGTACAGGCAGTCCTCGGCTTATGACCGCCCCACGAGCGAGACACTTGTTAAGTGAACTGGGCCCCATTGGATGACCTTTCTGGGCCCCAGGATTTGACCCAGGTCCCTTGAGTGAAATGGGGAAGGTCAGGCGCCTTCTCAGAGAGTACCAAGGACCCCACAGTCGTCCTCCTCCTCCTCCTCCCTTCTAGCCCTGGTGATGTTACCTAGTTGGGTAATAAAATGTCTGCAAGAAAACAACCATGCACAGAGAGCACCAAGGAGTCCACAGCCCTTTTCCTCCTCCTCCTCCTCCCTTCTAGCACTGATGACGTTCCCTAGTTGGGTCATGAAACGTCTGCAAGGAAACCACCCAGCTCAGAGAGCATCAGGGATCCCACAGTCTCCCTCCTCCTCCTCCACAAATCCCACTCGCTTCTAGCACTGATGATGTTATCTAGTTGAGTAATGAAAGATCTGCAAGAAAACCACCAAGCTCAGAGAGCACCAAGGGCCCCATAACCTTTCTCCTTCTCCTCCTCCTCCTCCTTTTCTTCCACTTCCCTCCTCCCCCCCTCCTCTCTGCAAATCCCACTCCTTCTAGCACTGATGATGTTCCCTAGTTGGGTAATGAAAGGTCTGCAAGAAAACCAAGAGAAACCACCCATCCTCCTCCTCCTCCTCCTCCTCCTCCTCCGAAGTGCCCCGAGGATTTTGCTTCCCTACCGGACGTCAGGACTGAAGCCGAGTCGGGCCGCCTCCTTCCGCAGCCGGGCCAGGGTGGCGCCTCCTTCCCTCTGCAGGCTCACCAGCTGGGCATTGCGCAGAACCTCCTGCATGAGCTGCCGGTGCCTGCCCACCTGGCGCTCCACCGCCTGGGGGACAAGGCCACCGGTCAGCCAATTCTCTTTGGATCGCTTTGGTCCAGGCAGCCTGGCCAGGCGGTCCTTGGTTTATGACCACAATGGTCAGTAATTGCAGTGGCCGTTAAGCGATGCCCGCGTGGGTTTGCCTCGCTCAATGAGGCCAATCCCTGCCCTCCCTGTGGCGGTCATTAAGTGACCGCACAGACTGTTAAGCGGAGCATGGGGTGCCTAAGGGGGTGGGGGATGCCCTGCCAGCCCAGGTCCACCTTTCCAGCTCACAAGTAGCCTGCCTGGGTCTCCCCCCCCGCCTTCTGAGGCACCCTGGCTCCACTTTCTGTTGTCCCACTGTCCTTGGGCCTGCTTGCCACCCCCCCTGGCTCCCACATGCCTCCTTTGCAGTAGAAAAGGACATTTGTAGCTGGGGGGGGTGAAGTGTGGGTGCCTCGGTGCCCTCTGAGCTGGGTGGTTTTCTTGCAGACGTTTCATGACCCAACTAGGGAACAGCATCAGGGCTGAACGTTGGATAATGAAAGGTCTACAAGAAAACCAACAAGCTCTGAGAGCACCAAGGACCCCACAGTTCTCCTCCTCCTCCTCCTTCCCTTCCTCCTTTTTTTCTCCTCCTCCTCCTCCTGTTCCTCCTCTCCACAAACCACCCTCCTTTCTAGCACTGATGATGTTCCCTAGTTGGGTCATGAAACGTCTCCAAGAAAACATCCAAGCTCAGAGCACACCAAGGACCCCAGAGTCCTCCTCCTCCTTTTCTCCTCCTCCTTTTCTCCTCCTCCTCCTCCTCCTCCTCCTGAACCGCTGGTGACGTTCCCTAGTCTGGATCATGAAACGTCTCCTAGGAAAACAACCCAGCCCAGAGAGCACCCAGGACCCCACAGAGACTAATCCAGCCCTTCAAGGCCAGGGAAAGAAGCAGACCACACGGCCCGGCCGACGCGTGGCCTCAGACCCCACCTCCAGCAGACCCCCCACACCTTTACCTGCAAGGTCTCCAAAGCCTCTTCCTTCTCCAGCTCCTGGGTGGTGGTCCGCAGCAACTCAGAGGCCTTTTGGAGACCACTGACGAAATGGTGGACTTTCTAGGAGAAGGAATCAACCAAAGACATTTGGTCACAATGAAGGTTGCGGGTCTACAGATTTGCAAGGTGGCGTCTGGACAAAATGCGGGTCATTAAGGAGGACAATCGGGGTGATAAAGCGGAGGGCAGCCGTGCAAAAAAGCCTGCATGCCCCCAATTAGAGACGGGGAGAAGACAGGAGGTCTCAGACCCAGAGACGCCAGTCTCCGAGCAGCTGTGTGCGTGTGTCCTCCTGACACACATTTGTGCTCACCTAGACCAGAGTTTTCCACCTGCTACAAGCTTTTCGCCCCCCTTCAGTGGATAGCTTATTCTCAGAGCATTTCCCAGTGGGGACCGCTTGGGTCTAGTGGTTAAGACACCAGGCTAAAAAGCCAGCTGGGTGCCTTTGGCACCAGTTCCCAGGAGATGGCGAGTTCTAGTCCTGCCTTAGCTATGAAGGCTGGCTAGGTGCTTGGAGTTAATTGCAGGGAGAGGGTGAGTTCTAGTTCCAGCTTACGCATGAAAGCCAGCTGGGTGACTCTGGGCCAATCACCTGGAGACGGTGAGTTCTAGTCCTGCCTTAGGCATGAAAGCCAGCTGGGTGACTTTGGGCTAACCACCAGGAGACGCTGAGTTCTAGTCCTGCCTTAGTCATAAAAGCCAACTGGATGATTTTGGGAATCACCAGGAAAAGCCAACTGGGTGACTTTGGGCCAATCACCAGGGGACAGTGAGTTCTAGTCCCGCCTTAGCCATGAAAGCCAACTGGGTGACTTTGGGCCAATCACCAGGGGACAGTGAGTTCTAGTCCTGCCTTAGCCATGAAAGCCGGCTGGGTGACCTTGGGCCAATCACCAGGGGACGGTGAGTTCTAGTCCTGCCTCAGGCATGAAAGCCGGCTGGGTGACTTTGGTCAAGTCACTTTCTCTCTGCCCAGCCCACCTCACAGGGTTGTCGTTGTGGGGAAAAGAGAAGTAAGTAAGTTATGTTGGATATATTTGCCACCTTGAATTATTTGTAAAAATAATTGTTTTACCCCCAGGGAGATCCACTACCACATCCGAGCTTGTGGATATGGGGGAGGCCTGGAGTTTGGGGCTGAAAGCCACGAAAGGGACTAGAGTCTTTTTTTTCCAAGTGAGAAACTCCAGGATAAATCACAAAAGTCAACGGAACAAGGGCATCATCAGGTCCAAAAATTCAAGATCGCTCTACCTGATCTTAATCTGTGCTGCATACATTTAAATTAAATTAAATAATTAAATTAAATTAAATTAAATTAAATTAAATTAAATTAAATTAAATTAAATTAAATTAAATTAAATTAAATTAAATTAAATTAAATTAAATTAAATTAAATTAATTATAAAATAAAATAAAATAAAATAAAATAAAATAAAATAAAATAAAATAAAATAAAATCAAAACAAAACCAAGATGGAACCTCAATCACACCACAGCAGCTGCCATCTTGACTTTTTGGACCCCCCTTGCATGAACTCCCCTGCCGTGGAGGCCTAAGAAGCCGGTTTGTGGCCCAAGACCCCTCCCCAAATGGATAAGGGTGGGAGAAGAGGGTACCTGGAAGAACTGCACCCATTCCCCGTGGTTGTAGGGGAAGTGGCCATCAAAAGCCGGGGTCAGCTGGCCGTGGTCCACGTGGCGGCTCAAAGCTTTCAGAGAGCTCACGGTCTCCACCTGCAGGCAAGACACGGGATGACGGTCAACCTCAGCTTGGAGAAACATTTACAGCTCAGCCCACCTCACAGGATTGTTGTTTGTGGGGGAAAGAGGAGGAGGAAACAGTATTAGGTATATGACTCTGGGCCAATCACCAAGAGACCGGGAGTTCTAGTCCTACCTTAGGCACAAAAGCCATCTAGCTGACTTTGGGCCAATCACCAGGAGACGGTGAGTTCTAGTTCTGCCTTAGGCATGAAAGCCGGCTGGATGACTTTGGGCCAATCACCAGGAGACGGGGAGTTCTAGTCCCGCCTTAGGCAGGAAAGCCGGCTGGGTGACTTTGGGCCAATCACCGGGAGACTGAGAGTTCTAGTCCCCGCCTTGGGCAGGAAAGCCAGCTGGGTGATTTTAGTCCGATCACCGGGAGACGGTGAGTTCTAGTCCCGCCTTAGGCAGGAAAGCCGGCTGGGTGACTTTGGGCCCATCACCGGGGGATGGTGAGTTCTGGTCCAGCCTTAGGCATGGAAGCCAGCTAGGTGACTTTGGGAATGGTGAGTTCTAGTCCCGCCTTAGGCACGAAAGACAGCTGGGTGACTCTGGGCCAATCACCAGGAGACGGTGAGTTCTAGTCCCGCCTTAGGCACGAAAGCCAGCTGGGTGATTCAGTCCCTCTCTCTCAGCTCAACCCACCTCACAGGGTGCAGTGGTTAGAAAGGCGTATTCCAGGCTGCCCACAGCCTGGAGTTCAATCCTGACCAGCTTAAGGTTGACTCAGCCTTCCATCCCGCCGAGGTGGGTAAAATGAGGACCCAAATTGTTTGTGGGGGGGGAGCAAGAGGCTGACTCTGTAACCCGCTTAGAGAGGGCTGGAAAGCCCTGTGAAGCGGTATATAACACAGCTGTTACTATTGCTACTTTCTGAACCCCTGCATTTCAGGCTAACTGATGCTGGGGGACCCCCCTTGTACCCCACTTCTTCTGAACCGGGCAGGGCAGTGAGGGGCGGGCCTCTGACTCCCTTTCCCATTTGCCATTCATCAGGCACCCCAGAAGGAGCTTTCCCTAACCCCGTCTTGGGAAAAAGAGTCTTTTAATCACCCAGGCCAGCGGCAGTTTATCAAAACCCATTCATATTTCACAGTTGCATTAATTAAAGCCGTCAAGGCTGAATTATTATCTTAATCTCTGGCTGACGGAGCCAGCAGTCCATTAAGGCTGCTCCGAACCAACAGGGTTGGCGTCATTAATGGCTGGGGAGAGAAGGGAGACTGGCAGGATCGGAACTCGGCTCCCACCCCACCCGTTCAGCCCCGGAGGGAGAATTTTCACGCCAGCTTGTCCCACTCAGGTTGTATAATTGGGGAGGGGGGGGAGGGTCAGGCTGGGGCAGGGAAGATTTGGGGCATGCTGCCTCTCGAAGGATTCTTAATAACAGAATAACAGAGTTGGAAGGGACTTTGGGGGTCTTCTAGCCCAACCCTCTGTTCTAGCAGGGCTCTCTATACCATCCATTTGATCGATTGATTGATTAACAGAATAACAGCATTGGAAGGGACCTTGGAGGTCTTCTAGTCCAACCCCCTGCTGAAGCAAGAGAACCTGTACCATTTCTGACAAATGGCTATCCAGTCCCTTCTTAAAAATCTCCGTTGTTGGAGCACCCACAACTTCTGAAGGCAAGCTGTTCCTTTCATCCATCCATCCATCTCTCCATCCATCCATCCATCCATCCATCCATCCATCCATCCATCCATCCATCCATCCATCCCTCCATCTCTCCATCCCTCCATCTCTCTATCCATCTCTCCATCCATCCATCCATCCAGTTGTGTGTGTGCGTGTGTGTATCATGTATTTTATCTCTCTCTGACTCATAGAATCCTAGGGCTGGATGGGACCTTGGAGATCTTCTAGTCCAACCCCCTGGTCAGGCAGGAGACCCTATAACATTCTGGACAAATGGCTGTCTAATCTCTTCTTAAAAACCTCCAGTGATGGAGCATCCATAACTCTAGGAGACAATAGAACAGGGGTCTTCAAACTTGGCCCTTTTATAACTTGTGGACTTCAACTCCCAGAATTCCTCAGCCAGGCATGCTGGCTGTGGAATTCTGGGAGTTGAAGTCCACAAGGAGGGGTCTTCCAATTTGGCCCTTTTATGACATAAAAAGGGCCAAGTTTGAAGAGCCCTGCAATAGAATAACAATGTTGGAAGGGACTTGGAGGTCATCTAGTCTAACCCCCTGCTCAGGCAGGAGACCCTATACCATTCCAGACAAATGGCTGTCCAGTCTCTTCTTAAAATCCTCCAGCGATGGAGCACCCACAACCTGCCTTGTCCTGGGGAATTCTGGGACTTGAAGTCCCAGGCGTCTTCAAGTGGCCGAGGTTGAGAAACGCTGAGTTTGTGCTGCTAGCTAGCTGAGCCCGAAAAACAAGGCACCAAATTCTACCTTTTAATGTGAAAGAGTAATCCATTTAACTATACTTGATTGGGAAGGGCCATTATTCATTATATGTTAATGGAAACTGAATAAAAAAAGGGAATGCAATTGGACTCCGCAGCCTGTCGGTCAAAGGCCACCCGTGGTCCTGCCACAGGGGGGAAAAAATGGCTCAGCCTTAATCTAATAATTTGATTACCTCCGACCTGGTTAGAAATGGGTCTGTCAAGAGTGTTTGAAAAATGGCTTAATTGTTGCTTGTTCAGGTAGAACGTCACGCTTCCCTGCCCCTCTATCCATCATTCTGAACACAGTTTGGAGCGAAAGTCAACTCGGTTCCCCATCACGGCTGCTATGCTGGGAAATGTACAGGGAATCCTTGCGTTCCCACCGTAATGGAGCCTGCCAATTACGGTCGTACATTCCAACCGTTGTAAAACAGGTCAGTCACGTGACCGACACGGTTTTACACTGTGTTTTGCCATGGTTGTTAAACAGATGCGGCGGTCGTAAGTGTTCTGTCCCAGCCTACGTGAGTCCTTGTTAACTCACAAGGACCAACCCCTCTTTTAACAAGTAGGCTGGAAATGCAGGGGAAACAAACCTCTTTTATTAATTAGGTACAGACCTGCAAAATGTCTCAAAAGCAAAGGCAAACAGAACACGATGCAAACGGAGAATTGTTCACAGGCAAGGCAAACAGAACAGGATTCCATGAAACTTGAGTCCTTTGCAAACAGTTGCCTTCAGCAACCAGCACCACCCACAACTTCCCTTTTTATTATGCAGCCCCAAGGCGTGGCTTCTCAGTGCCTTCTCCTCCTCCCTTGGAGTCGCCCCATTGCCTCCCTCTGTCCTGCTCTTGTTGCCTGTCTGCGTTTGCAAGCGTCTATGATGTCTTCCAGCCATGAGTCCTCAGAGTCTGACTCAGCTTCCCCTGAGTCTCATCCTGAGCACGAGTGGAGGGGCCAGGCTCTTCATCAGTTTGTAAGTCCTGGAGCTCATCAGAGCCTTCCTCCGACTCTGATGGCTCTCCAGGCCCCTCCTCCTCCTCCTCCTCTGATTCCCCGGACTCAGCTGCCGGGTCCAGTGGTTGGCATGGGCTCACAACAGTAAGTGCAAACATTGCAGTTGTTAAGAGGACAAAGCGAGCATTAAGCAAAACTGCTGGTCCCTCTGGGAGACTGCTATCATGTCCGTCCCCCCCAGCCCTTCTATTCTCTAGACCAGGGCTTTTCAACCTTTTCACCGATTGTACCACTTTTAGAATATGGCAATATTCAAGTACCACCAGTCGCCTAGCAAGGTGTCAAAAACTTGATGACCAAAAAAAAAAAAAAAACGGAAAAAGTGATAAAGTACAGGTAGTCCTCACCCCCCTTTCACATCATCTCTTCCCCCACCCCCTTTAAGATCATCTCTTCTCTCCCCTTCAGCAGGACTCAGGCAATGCCTCGCGCAGCTCCAGCTGAATCTCTGCCTGAAGACTGCATGAGGCCGCCTGCCACCCCCAATCAGCTGGAGCTGCACGCTTTGATCCTGAGCTCTCAGTAGGACCCAGGCAACATGCAGTTCCAGCTGACTGTCCCACAAGCCTGTGCGGTGCTGCCGCTGCTTCACCTCATCCACTTTTACATTTTTTTTACATTTGTTTTACAGTGCTGTTCAACCCGTTGTACGCATACCACCTGCCAGGTGCCAACGTACCACTAGTGGTACGCGTACCACCGGTTGAAAGCCCTGCTCTAGACCAGTGATGGCGAACCTTTGAGAGACTGAGTGCCCAAACTGCAACCCAAAACCCACTTATGCATCGTCGAGTGCCGGGTGGGTGTGGCCCATTTGCTGGGTGTGGCCCATTGGGTGGGTGTGGCCCATTGGCTGGGCGTGGCTGCGGTGGTAACGGCGGACTGGGTGGGACTAAAAAGTTCAATCAATCAATTCCAACTTTGCAAGATCTTTTTTTTTCCACAAGAAGTTGAAATTGACTGATTGAAACTTTCTTTTTTTTTTGCACACGGCGGCAGAGGCCTAAAGCGAAAAGGTTTTATAAAACCCAGCTGAAGGCCTAGGACTGGAGCGACGGCGCGCGTGCTCACAGAGAGGGCTCCGAGTGCCGCCTCTGGCACCCGTGCCATAGGTTCGCCACCACTGCTCTAGACTGGCCGTTTCCAAATCCTGCAACCGTTCTTCGTATGGTTTTAGACTCGTCCTTTAATCATCTTAGTTGCTCTTCTTTGCACTTTTTCCCCAAGTCTCCACCTCCTTTTTGTAATGCGGTGACCAAAACTGGATGCTGTGGCTAGCTGGGGGATTCTGGGAGTTGAAGTCCAGACACAGATATACAGAATATGGAATAATAAGAGTTGGAAGGGAGCTTGGAGGTGTTCTAGTCCAACCCCCTGCTGAAGCAGGAGAACCTATACCATTTCAGACAAGTGGCTGTCTAGTCTCTTCTTAAAAACCTCCTGTGATGGAGCGCCCACGATTTCTGGTGGCAAGCTGTTCCACTGGTTGATTGTCCTCACTGTCAGGAAATTTCTCCTTAATTCCAGGTTGCTTCTCTCTTTGATCAGTTTCTAATCATTGTTTCTCGTCCTTCCCTCTGGTGCTTTGGAGAATAATGTGACCCCCTCTTCCTTGTGGCAGCCCCTCAAATACTGGAATGCTGCTATCATGTCTCCCCTATTTCTTCTTTTCTCTAGACTGGCCATTCCCAAATCCTGCAGCCGTTCTTTGTATGTTTTAGTCTCCGGGCCTTTGATCATCTTAGTTGCTCTTCCCTGAATTTTTTCCAACCTCTTAACATCTTTTTTGTGATATGATGACTAAAATTGACTGCAGTATTCCAGGTGTGGTCTTACTAGGGTTTTATAAAGCAGTACTAATACTTCACGTGATCTTGATTCTACGCCTCTGTTTATACAACCCGGCTCATGCTTAACTCAATACTTGTTTGCTTAACCCTGTTTAGCCTCTTCTGAATTATGGGGCTTGCGCACACTGGGAAAAGCTGGTTAACCCTCATAAACCCCGCACACAACCCCCAGCCCTGCTGCTGTTTGGGGACGGAAGAGGATTGGACAGCACAACAACACACAACGAGATGCAAGTTCAGGCAGAGACGCAGATCGGCAGAAGTTACCTGTAAGCCGAGGAACTTCTCCAGGTGAGAGGTGGTCTCCCTCTCTGCCACCAGCAGAAGAACTTGGATGGATCCAGGAAAGATTTTCTGCAAGGAAATGGAGAAACCATTGACTTCCCAGCTTTCCTTCCGTGGCTTCCTCTGCTTGCTGGGTCGGTGTGCGTGTGTGCATGTTTGTGTATTTGTGTGTGGCTGCAGCACCTTCCAACCTGAAGCTCTTCTCTCCTCTGCCCCATTCTCTTCTCTTCTCTTCTCTTCTCTTCTCTTCTCTTCTCTTCTCTTCTCTTCTCTTCTCTTCTCTTCTCTTCTCTTCTATTCTATTCTATTCTATTCTACAATCTATTCTGTTCTGTTCTATTCTATTCTATTCTACAATCTATTCTATTCTGTTCTGTTCTATTCTATTCTAATTATTCTCTATTCTATTCCATTCCATTCCATTCCATATTTTCTATTCCATTCCATTCCATCCCACAATCTGTTTATTCTATTCTATATTCTATTCTATTCTATTCTATTCTATTCTATTCTATTCTATTCTATTCTATTCTATTCTATTCTATTCTATTCTATTCTATTCTACAATCTATTCTATTCTATTCTATTCTATTCTATTCTATTCTATTCTATTCTATTCTATTCTATTCTATTCTATTCTATTCTATTCTATTCTAATTATTCTCTATTCTATTCCTATTCTATTCCTATTCCTATTCCTATTCCATTCCATTCCATTCCATATTTTCTATTCCATTCCATTCCATCCCACAATCTGTTTATTCTATTCTATTCTATTCTATTCTATTCTATTCTATTCTATTCTATTCTATTCTATTCTATTCTATTCTATTCTATTCTATTCTATTCCATTCCATTCCATTCCACCTTGGCAACTGGTTCGTATTTCCGTGCAGTTGTAACCGAACGGTCCCTAAACGAACGGTTATACTGCAAGTGGAGGACTTCCCGTTATCAAGAAGGAATCTTGGAACCCACCTCCCCAGGTGAGAACACCCCCCCACCCTCCCCACCTGCAGGCAAGCAGTAAGGATCTCCAACTGTGGATCCTGCCCACCCATAATTACCTGGAGGGATCCCAGGGCTGTGGGGAGCGAGGGAGGGGGGGCTTCTTTCCTGGCATCGACGAGGATCACCACCCCCTGGCCGTTGGCGCGCTTCCTGCATGGGGGGGGGGAATAAAACAGAGCGATGGCATTGATATGGAAGCCTAATTGGCAAAGGAAGAAAGCTAGAATAAGATTGAAGATTGGGGATTTGATCTATTAGAGGGGAATCTACCTTGACAATTAGAGGGTTAAAAGGAGAGGCTGAGATAAGGGGAATCTGGGTTATTAGATTTAAAATAGTGGGAAATTAGTGGGAAATAAGGCTCTGATTTGTATAATATTGAAAAATGAGGATTGAAAGGGAAATAAAAATTAACTATCAGGAATATGTTTGACTTATTGATTAACCGAGGCAAGATGTATAATGGCCATGATCTACTAAAAGGGGATATTTTATTATTAACCAGAAAATTTAGTATGGTGGGAAATAGAAAATCTCTAGGAAATAGAATAAGATTACATTTAAGCAGGTAAAAACGTGTACTTTGGATATTATAGTTTTTTAATGAAGTGAGATAAGGGAAACCTTGGTTACCTAGAGCTTGAAAATCATGGATTTTAAAGGTTGATTGGAATATTGGTGAGAATTTAAAAAATTAAGTAAAAATTAATAACAGGACATGGACTGTTATACCCAGATTAATTAAAATATGTATAAGCTAAACATGTATTGATAAATGTAACAACGATGTTTTTATTGAGTTGATTTAATTAGAAATGTACTAATTTGATTAAGGGAAAAAGAGAAGAAATATTTGATGATGTAACCTGAGATCGGTACTAAAAACTTTATGTTACTGAATTCTTGTTTAACCCTGCCACCAAGTTGCTTTTCAAATACTTAAATGTAAAATTGGAAAACCAATAAAATATTATTTTAAAAAAACCAGAGTGATGGAGACTCTCGAATCGAGCTGGACCTCACGAAGACATCTCTTGACCCTCTCTGGTGGTGGTCCAGAAGGGTCCTTACCTTTGGGGGTCTTCTAGGACGGTTTCCCATCTTCCTAGATTTCCTAGTGGTCTCCCATCCTTTTAGGAGCCAGGAGCAAGTTTTAGTTTTTGATAGATATATATATTTTTAAGATTGTAGACAATGCTGCCCCCTGCTGGGCGGGAGGTGAAAACTAAGAGACTGATGAGTTGGAAGGGAATTCCTGGAGGAGGCAGCGTTGGGGGGGGGAGTTTAGAACTTGGGGAGATATTTTTGGGGTCGGGGAGGGTTCGGGGCAACCCTTGCCACTCCGGGGGAGATTTGGGGGGCTCTATTTCAGGCACCCTGAGGCAAAACCACAGACAGGGGGGCAGCTGGGAGGCAGCTACATTCTGGGGGTGAGTTTCGGGGTCAGCGAAGATGTCCCAAAGGTCGAGAAAATGGTCACTTGTCCAGAGCACGTCATGGCCCCCTCCCCATCTTATGGTCAGGGCTGAGTTCAGGGCAGCCCTCGACTTAAAACAGTTCATTTAGTGACCGAAGTTACAAGGGCACTGAAAAAAGCGACTTATGACCGTTTGTCATACTTTGACCCCTGTGGTCAGGGGCTCAGAATTCAGAAGTTTGGCAACTGACCCGTACTTATGACGGTTGCAGCCTCCCGGGGTCACGTGATCCCCTTTTACAACCTCAATAGGGAAGCCGGATTCGCTTAACAGCCATGTGACTAACTTAGCAACAGCAGTGTTTCACTTAACAACCGTGGCAAGGAAGGTCATCAAAGGGGGCAAAACCCACTTAACAAACATTTCACTTAACAACAGAAATCTGGGGTTCAAATGGGATCATAAGTTGAGGACAACCTGTGTTTGGATCTTCACAGTACTTAATTTATATCGTCTACAGGGGTTGTATAGTTTTATCTTTTAATGTTGTAAGCCGCCCCGAATTACTCCGTGGCAAGGGGGGGTGTCGGTCAATAAAATTTAAAAACAGACAAACAAACATCTTTCAATCTCCATAAGCTACCTTTTTCCCTATGCAGGGATTGGGGAGTCTACAGAACATGGAGAAAGGAAGGGTCTAGGACAGGGGTGGGGAACCTGGGCTCTTTTATGACTCGTGGACTTCAACTCCCAGAATTCCTGAGCCAGCGTGGGGGAACTATGGCCCCCTCATGACTCGTGGACTTCAACTCCCAGAATTCCTGAGCCGGCATGGCTCAGCTTGGAAACCTCTCCCTTTCCCCTCAGCGTGGCTGGCTCAGGAATTCTGGGAATTGAAGTCCACCAGTCATAAAAGAGCCAAGGTTGCTTGGTCTAGGACAACTTGCCGTGCCCAAGTTACCGTGAGACAACTTGCCGTGCCCAAGTTACCGTGAGACAACTCGCCGTGCCCAACTCGCCGTGCCCAAGTTGCCGTGGGACAACTCACAGTGGCCAAGTTGCCATGGGACAACTCGCCGTGGTGAACTCGCCGTGGGACAATTCACTGTGCCCAAGTCACCATGGGACAACTTGCTGTGGCCAAGTTGCCGTGGGACAACTCGCCGTGGCCAAGTTGCCGTGGGACAACTCGCCGTGGCCAAGTTGCAGTGGGGACAAGAGTTACACCAATATCCATGAAATGGTGGAATAGAATCCTTAAAGAAAGGGTGCAAAAGGAGGGACACCATGAAATGTGAATGACCAAAATTAAACTATTTTTTAAAATTGATTTTAAATTAATTAAAAGGAATTGTTAAATTGTCCTGCCGTGAGTTGTCCCATCGCGGTGAGTTGGCCACTGCGAGTTCCGGAAAGGGTGGCTGCCTTGTTCCCTGCTCGTCTGAAGACGCAGCCCCACCTGGAGGGTGGAGAGTGCCCGGCGGTGGGCCTTTGGGCCATCTCATGCTCTCCCAGGACATCTGGCTGGGTGGTAGAACGAGGAGAGGGAGGCGCTTCCTTTGGGAATGGAGGTCGCCTTTACCGGGAAAAGCCGTTGGGAGGGGCGAAAGGGCTGCAGAGGAGGCATCCCCCCACTTTCATGGAGGGCAGGGAGGGGATCCCCCCTGTCTTGGCTCCCTCCCGTCGTCTCGGCCTCCTTTCCTCTCGAGTTGCTTACCTGGCCATGCAGCAAAGGCAGAGCAGAAGCCGCGCCATCTCTCTGACGGAGCCCCCGGGGTCCTGCCAGCCTCCTCCGTTTTGGGGGATTTCAACCACGGGCCTCCCGAGCTTGTCCACGCTGCCTGAAATTCCAGAAGAAGTCACGGCAAACCGCATACGTTAGTCCAGGGCTCTCCAAACCTGGCCACTTTTAAGACCTGTGGACTTCAACTCCCAGAATTCCCCAACCAGCATCACGATGCTGGTTGGGGAATTCTGGGAGTTGAAGTCCACAAGTATTAAAGTGGCTAAGTTTGGAGACACCCCCCCTCCCCCGCAATAGTTGGAAAAAACTGTGCACCCTAAAGATCCTTTTGAAGGGGGAATGTAGAAGTGATGAGTTTTAAGAGGTTGCTTAGTTTGGAAAAAGGCAGCTCCTTAATTAGAACAATTAATCTGTGGGAAGAATAGAATAGAATAGAATAGAATAGAATAGAATAGAATAGAATAGAATAGAATAGAATAGAATAGAATAGAATAGAATAGAATAGAATAGAATAGAATAGAATAGAATAGAATAGAATAGAATAGAATAGAATAGAATAGAACAGAATATAGAATATAGAATAGAATAGAATATAGAATAGAATATAGAATAGAATATAGAATATAGAATATAGAATAGAATAGAATATAGAATAGAATATAGAATAGAATATAGAATATAGAATATAGAATGGAATAGAATAGAATATAGAATAGAATATAGAATATAGAATAGAATAGAATAGAATAGAATATAGAATAGAATATAGAATAGAATATAGAATAGAATATAGAATATAGAATATAGAATATAGAATATAGAATAGAATAGAATAGAATAGAATAGAATAGAATAGAATAGAATAGAATAGAATATAGAATAGAATATAGAATGGAATGGAATGGAATAGAATAGAATAGAATAGAACAGAACAGAATAGCAGAGTTGGAAGGGACCTTGGAGGTCTTCTAGTCCAACCCTCTGCCTCCAGAAGTTGTGAATACTCCAACACTGGACGTTTTTAAAGAGAGACTGGATAACCGTTTGTCTGAAATGTATAAGATTGCCTGCCAGAGCAGGGGGTTGGACTAGAAGACCTCCACAGTCCCTTCCAGCTCTGTTATCCTGTTAGTCTGTTAACTGTGCACGTCCAGCTTGTAAAGGGAGAGCTGAGTTCGAGCAACTTCTTCAGAGCTTCTTTGTTTCAAGGAGGCCTGCACTGTGCCAATAACACGACACAACACACACAAGCCTTGGGAAGAGGACTTGTATGCCATTATTTATGCCCAGGGTGCAACACTATACAGGTAATCCTCAACTCATCCTAACCCTAACCATTCATTTAGTGACTGCCCAAAGTTACAACGGCAATGAAAAAAGTGACTTATGACCGTTTTTCACACTTACAACCGTCGCAGCCTCCCCAGGGTCACGTGATCAAAATTCAGACGCTTGGCAACTGGCATGTACTTGCGACTGTTGCGGTGTCCCTGGGAGTCGTGTGATCCCCTCTTGCGGCCTTCTGACAAGCAAAGTCAGTGGGTTCACTTAACGACTTATAACTGCAGTGATTCGCTTAGCAACTGTGGCAAGGAATGGGGCAAAACTCACTGAATCCTTGTCTTGTTGAGCAAGAGAAATTTTGGGATCCACTGCGGTCGTAATTCGAGGACTGCCTGTGTTTTCTGTTATTCTGGAACAGCCGTAGCAGTAGAGATCGTCCTCGGCTTACGACCGCAAGGGAGCCCCAAAATTTCTGTTGCTAAGCGAGACGGCTATTAAGTGAACTTTGACCCATTTTACAACCTTTTTTGCCACAGTTGCTAAGTGAATCACTGCAGTGATTCACTTAGTAACGCGGTTGTTAAGTGAATCCGGCTTCCCCCATTTGCTCTGCTTGTCAGAAGGTCGCAAAAGGAGATCACGTGACACCCCCCCCCCCCCAGGGACACGGCAACCATCATAAATACAAGTCAGTTGCCAGGCGTCTGGATTTTGGCCATCTGACCCTGGAGATGCTGCAACGGTCGTAAGTGTGAAAAATGGTCCTAAGTCCCCGGAGGGATTTCAAGCTAAGGATCCACTCCACCCAAATCTCTCCGGCCAGCAACAACACAACAGGACCAGCGGAGAGATTTCAGCAGGAAAAGGTCCCTCAGACGATCCCCAGGTGGTTTCCACACAGGGTACCTGGCAGACGGGCCATCCCCGAAGATAAAAGCTGGGAGCTGAGCAGATCCCATGGGACCGACTCGGAGGGACTCGATCCCAGGACAAGAGACTCGTCGATCAGGGTATCGGTGCCGGAGGGGGTTACGCCAACAGGGTCCAGATTCAGGGGTCTCAAGGGTTCCCCAAAGGCTGCTTCAGTCGGACTGGAACCTGGGAGGGAAGGAGAGAGAAACAGACCAAATTTATTTTATTATATTTTATTATATTTTATTATATTTTATTATATTATATTTTATTTTATTTTATTTTATTTTATTTTATTTTATTTTATTTTATTTTATTATTTTATTATTTTATTTTATTTTATTTATTTTATTATTTTATTTCATTTATTTTATTATTTTATTTTATTTTATTTTATTATTTTATTTCATTTTATTTCATTTATTTTATTTTTATTTTATTTTATTTTATTTTTTATTTTGTTTCATTTATTTTATTTTATTTTTATTTGTTTATTTTATTTTTTATTTTATTTTATTTTTTTTATTTTATTTTATTTTTATTTTATTTTATTATTTTATATTTTATATTTTATTTATTTTATTTTATTTTACTTCACTTCAGTTCATTTATTTTATTTATTTTTTATTTATTTTATTTTGTTTTGTTTTATTTTATTATTTTATTTATTTTGTTTGGTTTTATTATTATTTTGTTTTCTTTTGTTTTCTTTTCTTTTATTTATTTTATTTTTCAATTTAATTTAATTTAATTTAATTTAATTTAATTCAATTTAATGTATTCATTCTGTTTATATGCCACCCATCTCACTGACAAGCGACGCTGGGAGGCTGACAAACCTCATAAAAACAGAGGAACACAACATGAATACCTTGCATACTTGAATGCAGGTGGTCCTCGACTTACAAGCAGTTACAACAGCACGGAGGAAAGGGACGTAGGCCCGCTTTTCACACCGACAACCGTTGCAGCTCCCCGTGAGTCATGTGACCGAAATTGATACCCTTGGCGACTGACTCATATTTATAACGGTTGCCGTGTTCCGGGGGGTCATATGACCCCATTTTGCGACCTTCTGACAAACAAAATCGGGGGGGGGGGAGCCAGATTCACTTAACAACCATATGACTCGCTGAACAGCTGCAGGGATTGACTTAACAACTGTGGCAAGGAGGGTTGCAAAATGGGGCGAAACTCCCTTAACCAGTGTCCCGCTTAGCAACGGAAATTTTGAGCTCACTCTGCGATCGTAAGTCAAGGACAGACTCAGCTGGTTCACGGTTGAAGATATCCTGAGAAAGGGTTAATCACGGTTCGGCAGGTTGTGCGAACGCAACCTGGGCAACTTTAAGACATTTAGATTTTAAATCCCAGAGTGGCCGAACGTCCAGCCATCATGTGAAAGTGCTCCAGGCTGAAAGACACCGTCCTGCTCAGATCCTCTTTTCCTGGGGAAGAACGTGGCTGTGGCCCCCTTTTACCAACTGCATGTAGTCCTCCATTTACGACCACAACGGCAACCGACCGCAACCATCATCAATACGAAGCAGTTGCCAAGCGTCTGAATTTTGGGAACGTTGCAAAGGTCGTAAGTGTGAAGAACGGTCATAAGTCACTTACGACCTTGGGGTTGGACTAGATGACCTACAAGATCCCTTCCAACTATTCTATTCTATTCTATTCTATTCTATTCTATATTTAATATTCCATTCTATTCTATTCTATTCTATTCTATTCTTCATTCTATATTCTATTCTTTCTATTCTATTCTATATTTAATACTATATTCTATTCTATATTTAATATTCTATTCTATTCTATATTTAATATTCTATTCTATTCTATATTTAATATTATATTCTATTCTATATTTAATATTATATTCTATTCTATTCTTCATTCTATATTCTATTCTATTCTATATTTAATATTCTATTCTATTCTATATTTAATATTCTACTCTACTCTATTCTGCATTCTATATTCTATTCTATTCTATTCTATTCTATTCTATTCTATTCTATTCTAATTCTAATTCTATTCTATTCTATTCTTTGATTCGATTTACTTAATAACTGTAGGAAGAAAGGTCACAAAGTGGAGCGAAACTCATTGAACAACTGTCTTCTTAGCGATGGGAACTCTGGGCCAATTGTGGCCATTAAGTCAAGGGCTACTTGTAAAAACCAAAAATTAATTCCTACATTCCCCTTCCCCCCCCTCCCCTCGTTCCTCTTACCCTTCCCAGCTGCTGGCTTCGCTCTGGCCACTTTGGGAGAGGAAACCATCAAAGTTTTCTTCCGGGGCCCTTCTGGGCCCTTGCCAGCTTTCTCAGGACCCCCAGACCCCTCCCCAGAAGAGGCCAAGGGACGGTGGCCCTTCCGGAAGGAGAATTTACTGCTGCCCACAGGACCTTCGGCTGGAGACTTGGCGGGCTTCGTGGCCCCCGACTTGGGACCTTCCTCAGTTTTCCTGCCCTTGTTGGAGTGCTCAAAGAGGTTCGGAGAGGCCATCTGGCCTGACCCTTCGCCCAGCTGCACCTCGGCGTCCTCTGGAGCGGGCGCCGCTTGGGCCAAGTCCATTTCCTCCAGGATGGCCGCCATCAGCCCCGAGTTGATGCTGATGGGATTCTGCAGAGCCGCCAAGTAGGAGTCTCGGTAGCGGCACCGTGACTCATGGACCTTGGGGTCCGGGCTCAGCTTCCTTCTCAAACAGGGGGTGCAGGGACCCGCCTCCAAATCTTCCTCCTTCCCACAATTCCAGGCGGCCACCTGAGGTCCCGTCTCCCCGTTGGCCTCAAGAAGCCCCTTCTTCTCGGCCGCGGGAAATGCTTCGGGTGGAAGGGGATGAGGGATCCCGGCTGGAGAAGACCTCTCAACCTTGGGAGAGGCTTCTGAAAGCTCCACCAGGTTGACATACTCGCCTTCCAGGTTCTCGCTAATGATGTCGCACAGGCTGGGCACCACGAAGAGGGTGGACTTCTTCCAGGAAGCTTGGTCCACCTTGATGAGTCCCGGATACTTCCCTGGAGATGGCTTGGAGACCTGGTCTCCACCGCTGTGGCTGCTCAGAGGCTCAGCATTCAACAGGCCGAGGGTCTCCGGGTGGCTGGAGTCCTTCTCCATGAGATGTTCTGCTTTGGGGAGCTGGACAAACTCCGGGGTAGCTATTTTACTCCAGGGGACCGGGACAATCCCATTGCCGGTGGCCACCAGGCAAGTGTGCAGGGTTGGCCCTTCCCGGTCCCGGTTGACGTTCTCCAGCCACGCTTCGGTGAAGAGCCACGAGCACGTGGCATCAGGGATGGGGACCTTCTCAGCAGTGGTCAAGTCCCTGGAGAGACACTTCACCACCAGGCAGGCGGACTGCTCCCCGCAAGGCTCAGCTTGGAGGTAAAAATCTCCCGGCCGGAGCAGAAGCGGGTTCAGGGGGCTGAGATGGACGGTCACCTTCTCATGGAGACACAAGGGCCAGCCTTCGTGCAGGAAGACCCGGCCGGAGTAGGGAGCCTGGGGGTTAGAGAAGCACAGAGAGATAGGATGGACTGAGACCACTGAATTCCGTGTCACCTGAACTGGTTTTATATTTATAATTCACTGATGATGCACTGATGGAGTTACCTAGTGTGGTAATGAAACGTCTGCAAGAAAACATCCAAGCTCAGAGAGCTCCAAGGACCCCACAGTCCTCCTCTTCCTCCTCCTCCTCCTCCTCTCCACATCCCCCACTCCCTTCTGGCACTGATGATGTTCCCTAGTTGGGTCATGAAACGTCTGCAAGAAAACCATCAAGCTCAGAGAGCACCAAGGACTCCACAGTCCTCTTCCTCCTCCTTCTCCTCCTCCTCTTCCTCCTCCTCCTCCTCTCCACAACCCCCACTCCCTTCTAGCACTGATGATGCTACCTAGTTGGGTCCTGAAACGTCTGCAAGAAAACATCCAAGCTCAGAGAGCACCCAGGACCCCACAGTCCTCTCCTCCTCCTCCTCCTCCTCTCCACAACCCCCACTCCCTTCTAGCACTGATGACTTTCCCTACTTGAATCATGAAACATCTGCAAGAAAACATCGAAGCTCAGAGAGCATCAAGGACCCCACAGTCCTCCTCCTCCTCGTCCTCCTCCTCCTCTCCACAAACCTCACTCCCTTCTAGCACTGATGGGGAATCCTGGGAGTTGAAGTCCACTTGTCTTCAAGTTGCCAAAGTGGAGAGACAACTGTCTCAGAAACTGGAAGGGCCTGGAAGGGCCTGCCATGAAGTCAGCCAGAGCTGTGAAACTTTGTTTGTCATGGATAACTTGCAGGTGGGAGCTGCACTGAAGCCCAACATCCCAAGGCTGCCAATTGCATGTACACAGAGAGAGAGAGAGAGAGAGAGAGAGAGAGAGAGAGAGAGAGAGAGAGAGAGAGAGAGAGAGACAGA